>DWDV01003051.1:0-10928 GCA_018245615.1 Mimoniades ocyalus | reverse complement strand
AAGTTAACTAAAATCATTGCTCACCCTTAATATACCTAATATGCAAAACAACAATCCTCCGTCATAATTGTTTTGAATAAGTAGGTATGTGGTGTACAATAACGGTTTCCATTCAATTTTAAAGGATTAAATTAATGGTTAGTAATAAGACTGCGATAGGTATGTAACAACAAAGAAGTAGATATATACATAAATATGCAATCTGTTATGCTCTACAATTTTAATCTTCCCTCTAAGATTAAACCCGAGCTCGTGGTTTCATCGGTTGCTGATTAACGGAAACATCTTTGAATGTACATACAAACAAAATGGACAAATTACTCGTCCACCTATACAACAAAAGGCATCAAACATTTGAATAAAATTGTTACCCACAAAGAGAAGTGTATTTCCAAGATATGAATTTGAAGTCCAACACCTCGCATAGATTGTGCTTTCACAAGTCTTCACTTTTTCAGGCCAGTTTCCTCTGGTTTTTGTTACAAAATAAAAGTTCAACTAATATTGGTAACACAAAACATAACATGAAAACTTTATTTGCAAAATGAGTATGAGCTTTTTGTAGACACTGACTTTGTTATTTTTATTTCATACAAACGGTGACGGGGGAAACTCAAGAGCCGTCATGACTACCTGTACGGACACGCCAGGCTGCTGGAAGGATAACCAAGAAGCTTAAAATATGTGGCGACGGCTACCGGGTAATACCTACCTACTATATAATTTAATTCGTAAATAAGCAAATAATCTAGATCTCGCGATAATTGGATTTCTGTGATCAAGTTACTTTATTTAGACTTTTCATAATTCCTTAATAAGAACCATTTAACTGGGTTAGTGGTTGAAACGGGTCGCGAGCTCACCCACTTTCTCTGCTGAATGCTACGACTATTATTGTTTACTAAAGCCACAGTGTCTTTCATTACGCTTTGTAAGCCATTATATTTTGTCGAGCTTTATCTTTTTCGGGATAGTCTGGACTCTAGGGAAAATTAAAAAAGCACAGTTCATATGCTAGCACTCTACTTCGCAGTTACGTAGTTATTTCATATATGTACCTAGACTGTTAATTTATTTCCGGTACCGACACTAAAATCATGTAGGTACTACCTATAACTGGTAGTCAGATTCACGATCGCGATGTGACGTTGCTTATCACACACTAAAACTGCCCTTCGCCCGATGTGCGTTGGTGATAAGCATTATCACGATATACGTTTAATCATCGAAACTTATTGAAAAAAGAAATAGCCTTTATATTGAAACACTTACTCGTCACGAAGCTCATCCTTGTCGAAAGACATTGCAGCACAACACAATCGGTAGTAAGCTCGGGGCAGTTAGATAATAGTGTTTAAACAATGTCGGAGACCCGGATCGATAGGCGCGGTAGGAAGCAGCGCTGTGCGGCCGTGTGAGAACTACTGGCGTCGTGCGGCGCGGCTCGGCTGGGCGCGGACCCGCGAGGTCGGACCTGCGCAGTACGCCGCGTCGCACGAGAACTACATGTCAAACCGCAGTATCAATATTTATTGTACCACTTGAGCAACACGATAAGATATTATATACCATCTTGATAACAGCTAAACGCCCTGGCCAACGACGCGCAGGAGCGTAGGTACGCGGAGCGTGTAGCCGTGCTGTGGGTACTGTTCCCAACCCGCATACCCAGCACGGAGATAATGAACAAACACGGTATAACTCTTATGAAAATGCAGAACGGCTCTCTTTAGGGAAGGAGGGACTCTCCAGATATGGAGTGAAACACACTGAATAGAGTTTCACAAAAGTGATAACTAATGAGTCATAGTAAATTATTTCAGTTTATTGATCTGCACTGGACAGAATGTTGGGCTTGAATTTGATATTTATGTAAATACATTATTTAAATGTATTAACAAATATGCTCAAATATGCATTTTGTTCCGACCTCGTGTCTCGATAAAATTTCAACTCACTGATTAATGCTGATTGTGAGTACAAGAACATCGTAGATGAAATAACACTATTAACCGCGAATCTAATATTAACTTAATATTAGACAACACTTTTTATATTAACTGATGTAGGTACTAAAGAGGAAAGGCATCATACATCTGACCACCATATTTGATTCAGGAATACAAAGTACGATGAAATCATACAAAATTAGTAATGCATAACACTCTTTTATTTTCTACATAGGAAGGTAAATCTGTAGTAGATACACTGACAGCATTACATGTTACAGACATTACATTTAGTTACATCTATACAATACGGATAATTTACAATAGCTTCGAACATTGCCTTGGGTGTGACATTATGGATGAAAAAATTATACCAAATTATTTAAGGTCTCGTTCATTCAAACTGAAGCTACTTCTGAAGTATCTAATTTTTCTCTGACGTAATTTTCAGAACTTTTTAAAAGGCTACCCCTGTTTTTCATTTCTATGAAAATTATACACTAAAAATGTCTCCATAAATTTTTAATAATAATATTACATTTTAAATTAGATATAGCAGGAAAACTGCAGAAGGTATTTACTACATTTCTGTGACTATTGAAACTTCTAGAAGAATTAACATTAGATGTAACAACAGGCACGACACACAGATAATTCATCATGTCAGCCTTCACCGTTCCACCGCCGGACATAGGACTTTCCCAAGGTGCCACACCAATCGGTCCTCAGACCGGTCAGATTTCATCCAGCCGCTACCACACGGCTTCATAAGACCAACGGGTCTGAGGGTGCCCCACAGTACGCCTAGCAGTTCGTGGTGTCCACTTCAGAACTCGTCTGCCCCAACGGCTATCGGTCCTGCGACATATGTGACCAGCCCACCGCCACTTCAACGTGCTAATCCTTTAAGCTATGTCGGTTACTCTGGGGACCACATTTCTGCAGCGTATGTCATAACTGGCAGGACGCACTGATCGAAGACTTTGATCTTAAGACACTGTGGTATAGACGACGAGAAAATTTGACGAAACCTTCGAAATTTTGCCCCGTGCACCTGAATGCGTGTATCGATTTCATGACTGAAGTTGTTTTAGCCGATCGTCTGACGTCAATATACGTCAACTTCAATCCTGAACAACTTCAATCATCAATCCACCGGCCGTGATCGGTCTGGCCGTCACGTGACTATGGAACATGACTTTCGTCTTGTCCATGTTCATGGCGACCCCGACTCGTCGAGACGTATCATTCAGGCTGCTCAACATTCCTTCTATATCCTGCAGAGACTCCGCCAATATGGGCCATTGATGTCGAGGGTCCGTCCTTCCCAGTCCAAAGTTTTAAATGTATCCTTCAGTGCGTTCGTAGTTTCGGTGATATGACATGCCACAATGCAGATGGATAAGACTTGTTTCTTGGTTTCGGATACGGACGGTCATCGAAGCGGCATCATATAGACATTTCATCACCTCTACGTACCGCTGATCTACGCGGCATCTCTGCAAAGATTTCAGAAGACCCCAGGTTTCGATGGAATCGAAGGCTTTCTCGTAGTCCACAAGCACCATACAGGGAGATAGATTACGAAAGGCTGCCTGTTATGAAAGTTGAACATCGTAAAACTTCTGACAATGAGCGAGACTATTTGTGATAACCCTCGAGAACAGCGAATATACGTGACTCAGGAACGCGATAGGCCTGAAGTTCTTCAACAGGGTTATACATACATTAAAGGTTCAAATTCAAAAGTTGTATAGATACAAATGTATGCAAATAATATAATGGCGTTAAATTGACCTAACGAATGCAGAAACAGTAAAAAAATGTGAACTATATAAAAAAAAATTAAAGCACAAGGATATGGGAACACAATATAATCATAAGGCTACTGACTAGTAGGTGCGACACACCGTACACGCGAATACAGAATGGCGCAAACACAAATTACCTACACATTCACACACAAGTCACTCGCATTTTCAAAATCCTTAGATCGTTGGCATTCGAGAGTTACAGATTTTCCCAGGATCGGTAACATAACATTGAATGGTAATTTAAAGACAAGAACAATGCTGGGATTAAACTCAATGGTACTGAGCACATACCAGCAGCTGAATGAGTTGAGCGTACATTCTTAATGCTTGCGTTTATCGCTAAAATCAGTATTAACACAGGCTTTTAGAAAAAAAAAATACTATTAAGGCTATAACCAGTAGCGTAACGATCAGCAGGGGCGGCCCGGCCCGGGCGGGGAAATTTCGCAATAAATAATAAAAGAACTATTTTAACAAATTTATCAAAGTAGTTGACCTTTTTTTCGTTTTAATCATTGTCATACGGCAAAACATATGTAAACTTTTAAGGGGGCGGGGAAATTTTCTCCCACCTCCAACGGCTGACACCCACGCTACGCCACTGACTATAACCTATATGACATACATTGTACTATAATAATATAACTTGATTATGGCATAGTCAGCTATTATACAACTCCATAAAAATATACTTGTGACATATGATGACAGTGACAAATTGCAGATCCGAACGAATACTGGTCTCACATACCTTCTTCATAAAATATAACCTGCGTCATGATTTTGAGCTGTGTTTTTAAATAAGAAATAAAGAAACCTAAAAAAAAACAGATTTCGAATCACTAACATTTTCAATAGCAGCATCTCGAATCTTCTCCTTTTAAATACTATTGTATATAGCTGACAAAAAATTTAAGGGTTTTTTTAAGCAAGCACGATAGATATTATTCTTTATATAAAACATTGATATATCATAGATGCCTATTCTCATTGAGCCGAGTTGTCGCCGTGGTCTTCACGATGTAGAGATGGTAAAGGTAGTCTGGAAAATGTTTTTAAATCCATGCTACTTTGGCTACCAACATGCGATTTGAACGTTGAATTATTCTTATGAACACAGGTTTATGATGGTACAACTTAAAACGAATGCAACATTTATATACATAAAAACGACACTATCGAACGATTAGTGTAAGCTATTTTTTTTAGTAAAAAAGCACGACGGACAGTAGTCCCACCTCATTTAAGGTGGTCCACATCGCTTAAACATTTGCAACATTAAAAAAAAATCCAATGTCTAGCCAGCCTTAATTAAATCTACGTGTCGATATAAAATTAAAAATCAACTGTTAAGCATTCAAACTTAATCATACATATTGAAATATTGACCAAATGTTACAGTCTTATCTACATTACAATGAAAACATTATGTATTTGCACAACATTCCCAAAAACATACTCCGTCACATCACATGATATACAAACGAGTATTATTCTTTCATTATATATGTTACATCAATAGGCAAAGCACTAACAATGAATAGGAAGGGATGATGCCTCGTTTAAAGGGAATGTTGCATTGGTCCTCAAACAACACACGACGCAAAAGAAAGAGTGAATTTTATACCTACACTGAAACAGAAAATAAAGTACAATTGTCCTACAAAATTGGCGAACCAGACTTGAGGTTGCTTAGGTGAGATGATGTTCTACTAAGGGGATCAATATAAGTAATTTTTCCTAGGGAAGATCGCATGAGGTTCCTTATAGTTGGGGTCAGGTTGGTTGCGGTAGCGGCGCGCCAGCCACACGGCGAACAACTGCAACACAACATATATATTAACATGACGACTGTATCCTTCGAAACGTTGCCAAATTTACAGCAATTCAGTGCAAATATATATTTTTTAATAACAAAACACCCAACTGATTGCAGTGTTTAGATATTACAATCCATTCCAAGTTAAAAATTCAAGCACTGCGTGCAACGTGCAAGCTACAATCGCAAACTACGAGTACATTAGTGCACGTTACTTAAGATACACTTAAAGCTTCAGTGTCCGCAATCTTAATAGGTTTAATAAACATATGTTATGTGTATTACATGAGAATATTTATTCGCTGTTATCCAGCATTTGCTATAATAAGGAAATAGTTTTTTTTTGTACAATAAACGAAAAACACGTGCACGTGAAATGATAAGCGGAGGAAATGATAAGTAAAGCGTCTAATGTCACGTTATGTGGCAAAGGCAACATGCAAGTATATTACAACGCGCAGACGTCCACTTGGCACTTGCGAGGCATGCGCTCCCCCTCCCGTCCTCTGACTCCGCCGAACAATGCGTTAATACCTCGCGATACGTCACCGTAGCGAGGTGCCTAGTCAACTTCTGCAAGTTATACATACACATCCACTATTTATCTACGTATTGGGCAACCGGTATTATTATTAAATCATCACATTCGGCTCACTAACGGCTTTTTTACATAGATAACATTGTGACACAGTTTTCATGCTGAATATATAGAATAAACAGAATTAAGCGTGGGCAGATATTGACAAGCGGGCACGGAGCGCGAAACCAAACCACCTGCAAGTAACAGTCCGATTAGTGAGATCATTCACAGAAATGCACTGGGGTTCGCGCGCGGGTCCTTCTGATTACGATATCTTACTGTCAACCACACACCCAGAAACTGGAAAAAACCGCCGGGTTAGTGTTAGTCAAGAGGCTGGCAGTGATCAACACCATTAGTACAAGTATTATCCACAGGTTTCATACATATTACAATATGAGTAGGTGATATAAACAGATGTATAGGCATTAGTCCGAATTAAATCATTCCATTAAACATTCACTTCCTTGTTTAGTGACATTTGAGCTAAAATAATATGTAAAAATCTGTAATCCCCGAAGCAGAGAAATGTAGTAGATTTGAGAATGTACTGCATTCCCGTGTCCTAGTGGAATGTGGGTGTTTCACTAGTTACATTTATGTCCCATCATGGAATAGGGGCTTAGCCTTTGCCATACACCAGGTCCAAAGAACCACTCTTAGAAATTTCGTGTTAAAAAAATCCAAGTGCACCTGACCCAGGGATCGAACCCAGGACCTCTCAACAAGCAGTAGCGATTGTAACCACTCCACCGAGGCAGTTGAAATAGAGAATAAGTAGAAAAATTATAAAAAATAAATAATAATTATGTACTAAATAAAAAAGAGCAATAAGGATAATACATATTTATCACTTGGAATAATTTTCAAAAGTGGCAATAATATTTAAATGACACATATGACTTATGATTAAGTTCTATAATATTTGTCAGTTGTCAAAAAAGTAAACACCAAGTTACATAATACCCAATTTCATTATATACCAGTATAATAAATACATTAAGCCAATTAACACAGACAATAAACAGATCAAAAACATATTTAATGGAACCGACAAGTCAAATATTTATAAAAGAACATTTTTTCAGTCTATCAGATGTACTTAAAAATATATTTAACTGGAACATTATATACAATATTTTGAAATATTTCAATAGGCTATTAATTATATTTGCACGTCTATGATTTGACAACTTTGCAGTATTATAAGTACCAGATAAGTAAGTACCAGATATGAGCTTGAAAAGGTTAAATGTTTATATAGATAAGTTAGATGTAGATATAGCCAGTAAATAGTGCTGATAAATTTGACAAAATCTACTTATCTATATGGAAGCAAACAAAGGCTCACAGAATGGTAGGGGTTCGTAACGCAATTTGCAGTGTTTATGTTAAATAAGGGGTGCACATACCTCTGTAAAACTGAAGAACAGGCCGATACCTCCACAAAGTTTAAAAGCGTGATCTATAGTGTCCCTTAACTTCTCCATACAAAGCTGACACTGGCAATCCGGCAAGTCGATATCTCTGCAGCAATTTTTCTACAACAACATAATAAATGAGAAGAAACAAGTTAATCAGACGGAAATGCAACAAGATACACCATTTTAGTGAATACAGAATTAACAAGAAACCAAATAAAAATGATATCTATATGGTGACTGGTGACTGCCTCGTTGGTCGTGTTGGTTGCAAGTGCGACTGCCGAACGGGAGGGTCCTGGGCTCGATTCCCGGGTCGGGCACTACTAAATTTTCTAATTTAGATTTTCTAGTAGTAGCTCGGAGACTGGATATGTGCCCAGTGTATGGCAATAGGCTCACCACCTATTCCACTGTGGGATATAAACATAACTGGTGAAACGTGGGAGTAATCTACATTCTGCCTACCTCTTCGGGGATGACAGGCGTGATGTTACGTTTTATATCTAGATGGTTTGAATGTTGACACTTTGCTAAATGTCTCTAAAGTTAAAATATGACATAAGAGGTGCTCCTTCATAAAAATATATGTAGTAGAATGGATGAAGCAACTGCAAATTGATAATAACAGCTCTTGAAGGAGAAAAATCTACATATAAATGTAAATTATACATATATCATAATGCCAACATTTGTAATATATTTCACTGTTAAAATATAAAACATGATAGCTGTTATCATTGTGGATAAGTGAGTGTAAATATTACAAGTCAATTTGATACTTCAATTCACTACAAACATTATTATACTCAAAATAACAAAAACATCCTAATAACAAATAGGTCCAAGGTCAAAAGTAATGACAGGAGTCGAAAAACAAAGTTGATTACAAAAATACATATCTTGTTCAGCAGATTCAAATATAAAATTATATACTTCTCAATTTTGACAAGTGATATACCTGAAGATGCAGTAAAAGTAAGTATAACACAGCAGGAAATTAAAGTGAAGTAATCTCTAGAAACACAAAAATGAAAGTTAAAAGCAAGATATGTGTTACAAACATGAATAATTAACTATGAACTTGTATCTTATCTTCGCTAATGTATCTATAATACATATATATGTATGTATAATCTAAATCATTATGATGTTACTGTACTACATTTCTCATATAGTGATCTAAAAATATAACAACATATGAAAAGGGCATTTTCGATATGTAATAAGTCTTCCAAGTAAAGTCATTTAGGTGGTAAATATAAAAATGGGCACACATTAATTATATATGTATCAGAACTGCTTTATTACCCTGAGATAGACTTACCAGATCACAAGGAGGATGGTCGGCAGTGGCATTTTGTGGCACGGTTTGGAAACCACAGCATTGAAACCTTTGCTGAACTTGTTCCCTCACATCCATATCCACTTGATTCCATCCCTTAAAAAGTAAAAACATTATATTTTTTACATTTATTACATAGGTGCAGTAAAAGCAATATTAGATTATTTTAAAAGTAGTAAAACACTTTGCCTTCAAAAATTGTATTAAATGCTGAGTATAGTCAAATTCTACTGTGCTGAAATCCCACATGAAACAGTTTAATAGACCACATAAAGTCCATTTAAAATATACATACAAGGATCTCTATTTTCAGTGCGCTTTACGCTCGTTTTGGCATACGCTGGAATTTACAAAGAATTTTACCTATTTCAACAGCTAAACAGTTGTGTGATTTATTTTGTTTGAGGCAGGTATACCAATTCACTTATCCCTCTTAAATAATTGCCAACAGTGCCAGCATATTTATGACTGATACACGGTTTGGCTCCACCTTTCTTAACCACACGGCCAAGAAGTGGAACACCCTACCCACGTCTGTGTTCCCGGACGCATATAATTTGAGACTCTTCAGAACAAGGGTGAATAGGTTTTTTCTAGGCATGGGTGCTCCATCTTAGGACGCATCCGCGCTTTCCATCAGGCGAGATCGAGCCAAACGCTAGCCTATCACATGATTAAAAAAAAAACCTGATTTATTCTCATTCATTCAATACTACAGACACATTTGGTTGATATGATCTGTCATGACTATACAGATAGATACACATAGCTGGCCATGTAATACATATTAATATGAAGAAGAGGAATAACTAACCTGTTGAGCCAACATCTTCTGTTGCTCAGAGTTGACACCCAGGCAGGCACATGCTACTGAAAACTGAACCAGGAACAGGAGGAAGAGAATCACCATGTACTGATTATGAAAGTCAAGAAATATATAAATAATAATAACATATGTAACATCACACTTGTAATCCCCAAAGAGGTAGTCAGAGGAGTGCACTGTGCACCCAAATTTCACCACTTATGCTTATGTCCCACTATGGTAGGTGGTTAGCCTGTTGCTATATATCGGGCACCACTACTAGAAAATCTAAATTAGACAAATCCAATATTGCCTGACCTGGGATCCAAGCCAACCCAAGCCGCAAGACAGTCACACTTGAAATCAACATAATCAAGAGGCAGTCAAATAATAATAGCATAATTTTCGTTAATATAAATATTTTCGTACCTACCTGTCGCGTAAAGAGCTTGGGGGGAGGATATGTATGTAAAAAATGTTAGTTAATCACTGGTACACATAATAATTATAATATCTTAAGATAGCTCCAGGCACGGCCATCTTGTGCCAAACTAAGAATCAAGGGAGCTTGTGTTATGGTAACCAGGAAGTTGACAAACTACATATTTATATATAAATACATATTAGAGGTATACACACAAGTAGTGTCCATTGCTGTCATTCGATTATACACAGCACCATGAATACTTGTTTTCATTTGTTATGGCTCCTCCAATTATGTAGGTCCTTCTTAAACAATTGACTTGTTGTTTGTGTTGGTTGCAAACATGACTGCCAAACAAGAGGTCCTAGGTTTCAATACGGGCTATGAATGTTCTAGTAGGGGATCTGAGCCTAGATATATGCCTGGTATATGGCAACAGGCTCACAACTTATTCCATAGTGGGATGTAAAAATAACTGGTGAAACATGGGATTGTACTACACTCCTCTGCCTATATGTTCAAATATTACAGGTGTGGTTTGTTAATGTAAGTACAGGTGCAATTACATAGGAGTGATACTTGTCAAAGTTGTTTGTCATGAAGCGTAGCAAATGGCATATAATTTCTGTACAAATTTTAAAAATCACCATCCACCTCAACTGTTTAATTCAATTATCAAATATGAGACATGTCAACTTATTATTATTATTATTATTATTATCATTATCATCATCAGCCACTTGCATTTCCTACACAACTACCTATAGGTGG
>DWDV01003050.1:0-10928 GCA_018245615.1 Mimoniades ocyalus | reverse complement strand
CATCTGTATTCTTATACTGAATACAGATGAAACAGATATTTTTTATCACTGATTGATATAATTTTTAACATCACGCCTGTAATCCCTGAAAGGGTACGCAGAGGAGTGTCGTACACTCCCACATTTCACCAGTTACGTTTAAGTCCTACTATGAAATAGGTGGTAAGCCTATTGCCATACATCGGGCACATATTCAGACTCCGACCCACTACCAGAAAATCTAAGCCAGAAAAATCCAATAGGCAGTCATAATTATGTGTTTATAATCAAAGCTTATGTTAAAATACAAGACAAACCCGATTTAAAATGTACTCATACTGGCTGCTTTTTATAATAAATACACACAATTTTATAACAAATACACACAAAGGAGTTTTGATTGATAGCATGTTTTCCTCATTTCGTATTTGTTACCACAATTTCATGTAAACTTTAGTTTGGGCCCTTCTTGCTTGTATTATTTTAATAATAAGGTACCTTTATGTCGGCAATAAATTAAAACTAAATTAATAAAAGTACAGTGAACTTGCCCGAGCTTAATTTTATTTGTTAGTCTATTTACAATGTTCGTAATAAATTCTTGTAATAATAATCGGTGTACATGATATAGACATTGTTTACGATTCGTTTAATTAATAACAGACGCGAGATTGTGTTAAGGGCAGGATGCAATAAGTTATTAATACTGTTCGGTTACATAAACCACAAGTCTAATTAGTTTCTGGAGTACAAAATCAATTAAATGTTACTAACGGGGTCCCAACCGCAACCTCAAGAAATGTTCAGGGATGATTCAAAGGGACTAACAGCTACTCAGAAATAATATAACTACAAATAGTATTGAATTCCTTATTTCATGGCAATGCCCTATTTGTAAATGCTTTCTGAATATTAATTTTGTGCCTGACTTTAAATATAAACTTACGTAAAATATCATTTCATTTACGTAAAATATCATATTCATTGAATTCTCCATTCAAAATGTTTAGCGGATAACTAACCACCATTGTTTTTTTTTTCATTTAGTCTAACGAACAGGCATTCTGGTCACCTGATGGTACTATGGTATGGTCACCGTCGCCTTTGATCATCTACAACACCCTAGGAGTGGCCAATATGTTGCAAGTGTTAATTTATGTGCATAGGATGCACAGAAATTGACTATGGTGTTCCCAGTTTTAACATCATATTACATTTTTTTTTTATTTTTGTCTGGTATGCATTCCTCACACTCGCCGAGTCGTGTTGAGCATGTTATCTTTTTCCACCTCAGGTAAGTCTCACACGTAGTTTGAAGTAATTAGACTAGACATACACTCAGTGACTTCGAAAATAAATTGTAGAATAAATTTAGATTGTATTTTTTCTGAAATTTCATTGTTAAATACATTGTCTCTTATTTATATATCCATATATAAATATTCATTTTTCTGGAACTTCATTGTTAAATACATTGAGTCTTATTTCTATATGCTTTATAAACAGCCCACGCAAATTATGTCACGAATCTTTCAGTCCAAAAAATATAAGAAATCTCAATATTTAAACAAGTCTATTACTCTCGTAAACTCATTCATTTTGAATACAAGTGTCAATTTTGTTTACATAACAATTTCATGGACTTTGCTATGACGCAACGCGAAAGGTAAATTAATCTTGGTCTTCTTTTACTTACGAATTTTTATCACCGCGTCGTTATAGTGACATGGTAACATGACTATGAATAGACGATATGAAAAGGTATCTTGTCTTGTAATTTGCGTGGCCTTGTCACAAGACCTTTCATTTTACATTTTTAGACACAAAAAATGATGTTGGTTCATCTGTTCTATATAATAATAAATTGTAAGCTGAAACTATATACCCTGGTTAAAGTATTGGCCGCCTTAGGAACTCACATAAAAAAGACTTTAAGGTCTTTCTACCGAACCTGATCGTGACTATGATACGAAATACATAGTGGTACTATTAAATTTATAAGCTTATAAATAAATAGTCTAGACAACATTAATCGTTATTCCACAAACTTATCAAGATTGTACAAATTGAATTATTCGACAATAAAGAACTAAATGGTGTCCTTTACAAGCGCTCTTATAACTATCAAACCATTCTGAAGTAGACAGCAAAACTGTTAAACTGTACAACGTTATTACGAATTGGCAGCCAATATTAATAACGGTTCAGACGGTATCCATTTACTTTCATCTCATGTAAAAGAAAATAAAATCTTCCATAGAAAATATTATCAATAGTTACAATAAATGTACCGCAGGGCGGTCGGGACGGTCCTGCACTGGATTCCGCCCACGTACAAAATACACGTAAACGTCTGCTTTCCGTATTATTGATACAAATAGCGATATCAATTGTTTCAGACAAGGAGATATAACAGTGGCAATGCAAGTAATTCCCCGGCCGGATTGAACTGTGAGGGGATGGGATCGTGGGGCTGACTTTGTTGTAGTTTTATCGGGAAACTTCTAAGCACTCTCTTATTATAAATCGATGAATAGATAGCCGCTTACAAGATATCAGAGTAGCTTATAAATGGCGATCTGTGAGAGATCTACCAATGACTAAAATGTTTGGAAGCTAATCTATTGCAGTTGAAATTGTTTGTTAATCTGTAGATGAATCGTTTTACAAATATGTAGTCGTAACTTGAATTATAACAACGTTGAGGTCGTATAAGCAAAAGGACAGTCACTACTAAGGTAATTTAAATGTAATGTTTACCTTAAAAATTAATTTACCCACTTATCATACAAATAATACTCATATACATACATGTATTAAAACACATAATAGTATGATTTTAAAGTCCATAGAATTCTTCATTTACTGCGCTAGAACCGCGCCTGAACTGGTGTGTGAACTTTTTATGTTTCCGTTCTGAAGGTACTGTTGATAGGTGTTATAAGACACGGGCATTTTGACTTAACGATGGTAACGAACTTTTGTCCCATCGCAAGGTTATAGTTATCACTTAATATCAAGTGTACTGTAAAATAAATTGGTTCTACTGTTGTATGAAAATAACATAAAAAGTGTTTGTAAGCTAAACATAGTGTTAGGTTGTATTTTTCACTAAATCCTCCTTGTCATGTATGAATTTGTGATATTCGTAAAACCCCTTTTTTTAATTAAGTAAATGTTTAATTTTAGATTTAAAGATGTTGTCATGACGTTATACTAGAGAAAATAGTTGCAACAGGACCGCAAATATTTCGGAGACATCAGCCTGCTCAATGTCGTTGACAAATTGAATGCAAGAATATTGATTAATAGAGTTATGGGAGGAACGGAAGATATCGTGGGATGTGCTAGCGGGATTTTAGGAGGGATATGGCATGTATGGATGTGGATTATTCTCTACGGCGCTTCATTGACAAATATTTGGCAAGACATCAAAAGTCTATTTAGACCTTATTGACTTTAAAAAACCTATGATAGAATAAAGATAAATGATTTGAGAGCAACGTGTATAGGATAGATTTTAACTTTATAGGTGTTTTGAAGTTAGTTTTGAAGTGATAACGAACGTTTTATACTTTTATCCCATTTTTTCTTGAGATTATTTAGTTTTAATTATTCTTTATGATGACATAATTGTTTTTGCTTTTCACTAAAATATTAGATAGAACTTATATACTAAATACTCGTTACAGTCGAAAATAAACAAAAACACGCAAGTATGCGCTTTTATAAAAGAAAAATAGAAAAAGTCTCTTGTTTGATATAGGTAATACTGTTTGTTATAATATTTAATAATGAATAATATTTAATAATTTCAAATTTTATAAATACTAAGCACTCTATGTACATTTTGTTTGTTAACTAAAACTCATTATAACTTTAGTACTTGGGTATAATTTCAAACTATATTTCAAATAATATTTTGTAAGTCATAAATGAAAACTAACTAGACCAATTAACTGAAGTAATGAAACAAAATGAATAGAGAGAACAATTCTGATATATTTGAAATGTCTAAATTATTCAGTGTTACTTAGAATTAATTACTATTCACAATAGTTTCAAATAATTCTATTCCACTCTCATCTCGTGACAAAATTTAATATTCATATTTTGGTAATGTTGTTAACAATGAAAAGTATATATAACTCAATGAAAACTGTAAGACCGCTATTAAACTAAATAATTATTATGTACTAATGAAATATTAATCCAATACAACAATATACGAACAAGATCAACAGTTGATTTACGCTACGTATAATCCTGACAATATTGGCCATACTCACATTAAAATACCTTGGGAAATATCGTTTATACTTACTACGTACGTTAGTACTATACCAACTTACAGTATATAGAAATTATGTAAATATCAAATGTTAAAAGTTGCACATTAAATGTCTAATATGATGTTAGTATGTATGATTTTATAATAGTAAGGTGCGACGCGTGTGTCTACGAACATTTTGTCAAATTGTAGAAGAGAACGGTCCCTCGCATTTCGAAATAGATCGACGGCCTTTGTTAGCATTACAATAGATTTTGTACCAAGTAATTGTTCCCTTTTCTTTCTGTAACTGTAAAAGACTTAGAAAGACCGGAAATTGTAAATTATCTTGTACCTGCCACTAGTTAGCCGCATTGTCTTTCTTTGTAGCCTAAAATGTTCATGTTAAAAAAGTTGGAGTCCGTCGGTATTTTCAAATGTAGGTAGATATATGGCTTGGAATAAAGTATTTAGTATTTAACACATAGTTCAATGAGTTAAGAACATTTCATTTGCATTCGTTCAATATGAGTGTAACATGGATTGTATTCAAACAACCATCTTTATATTAAAAATCGAAAACAAATAAGTAGATTCTACCTATATGATACATTTTTTCGGCAGTTCCGTATTTGAATTATACTAATAGAACCATGAAATCTTTTCAACGGTTTTTAAGTGACAATACTTACATGGATATCTATATTTGGAGACGTTTTCTGTTTAACTTGGCCTGTATTCGAGGTCTATTTATACATTAAGGTTGTTCAACTCTACTGCAGAGATGAAGAAGTGATGAAAGGTAAAAAAAATGATTAGTGTGGGTAGATAATATCTTTACAAAGCAAATAAGCGTTTGTATTGAACATTAAAATTTTCAAAAATAATCTTATTATTTCTTTTGAAACTAAACATTTTAATGAAATGAAATATTGCACTGAAAACTTTTTCCCTGTACCGGAATTTCATGAGAAGTTTGTTAAGACACAATATCAGTCTGACCGTTATCAAAACGGAACATTTCTTTGTCTTAAGAATTAAGTAATCATAAAAATGTGCCGGAGTTTTTGGTTGATACAAAATAGACTGTACACGAGAATGGTAAGCGACCAACCTCCGTAGTACGTTGAACTAAACACGTTGTTGTTTCACAAAAAAATAAACATCACCGATTGTCATATAATAAACAAGTCACTTTAATTCTTTGCAAATATGACAACACACTGCTAGAATATTTCTAAATTATAAAACCGTATTTTCCATACAACAAGTTTTTGTATCGTACAGTTGCGAAGAAGTTAGACGCGATCACCGTATACACAACCGTCGAGTGTGCCGGCCGGCGCTGAACTAGCCCGCCGGTTCCATTCCGAACAAAACTTTTAAGTCATGGAGACGGCAAAGCTATGTCGCGCCTCTACAATTCACGCACACAGCCATGTTTGACACCCTATGCACAAACACGAAAGCGAGCTCCCAAGTTCACTAAATAGACGAACACAAACACAAATGCACGCCAACACCGTCTACCCCCTGTTCATGAGACGGAGGAGCGAGAGAGCAATATCAACAATGTATTTAAGTATGTGCGTGCGAGGGAGAGTTTGCTATCGAACAGATGTATATCATTTCACGCAGGTAAGTATTGAAAATGTTGGTGTGTACGAATGAGATAGTCTATGAATTTAGCTTAAGCGATGCCGGCCGCGTGCGAAAGGGACAGGAAGTGTTCAAGTCACCTACTATGCATTCCTTCCTGATACCGGCGCGCCGTCGTACCTTTCGATCGTTCAAGTGGCAGATGAAACATTCAGGGCTGTCACCTTCAACTTGAACCATTAGCAAAATGCTTTAATATTCTCACTGTTATAAAAATAATTACAATGGTCTAGTATTTCAGATAAAGTTTAAAGGGTTATTTTGTTCTTATTATACTTAGTGAAGAGGTAGGCAGAAGAGTGTAACGCACTCTCATGTTTCACCAGTTCCGCTTACGTCACAGCATGAAATTAGTGGTGAGGCTATTGCCGTACACCGGGAATAAATCTAATATTTAGAGTCATTACTAGAAATTTCAATTAAAAAAATACAACAGCTCCCTACCCGGGATTCGAACTCAGGACTTGGATCGGCAGTTGCGCTTACAACCACTCGACCGACGAGGAAATAAATGGTAAACAATGTAAACAGTATTACGAATAAAACGAAAGCAAAAACCAGAAAAAATATGGTATTGTCAATAGTTACTTGAACTACTATATCGTTAATTTAAATTAACAAATTACGATCAATTGAAATTGCGGTTTGGGTACGCAATATAATCAGTATTTCGTCATTTTAGTATTCATTTAATGTACGTTCTCATCGTAATTAATATTTCGTCATTGTTCATTATAATGCCTCAAAAGTTATAAATATTCTAACGCTTTTGTGGAGGACCATCCCTACACAGAGATGTCACAGCGCAGCAGGTACAAAGAATAAGATGCATTGCAAAATTTTGGCAGAATATTTGTTAATTTTATTACGTTTTATTTCCTGTTTTATAAAATGAAGTTACTTATAATAATATGCTCCGAGCGGAGCCACTTGAGCTCGCCACAAAACTCGGTGAAGCTGTGAAGGTCATTAGGTTCCACAGCATACTGACAATTAGAAGAAAAAAATACAATAGTATGAAAGAAATAAAGATTTACGAAGGTGTAACGAAATCGTCTGGTCTGTAGGGTTAGAGATATTAGGCACCGGTGCCTTGTGCCTACCCTTGTGTGTAAGGGACCTGGCGTGAAGATAAAATAAAGAATAATATAATGCGAAACCAAAACAGTAGTAAAATCAATAAGAAACTTTTAAAAAATTATAAAGAGACAATAATCAAATTTCAACGATAAAGCATATTAAAACTATAAAATATATTGTAATGCTCACGCATCTCATTTTAGCAGTATTATGGAAGAAACCTTAAATAATTCTTATTATGTATAAAGCGGTTTGCAGACCTATACGGGGTCGTGCTTCATGAGCTCCAGCCGATTCCAGCGAGGTCGCGGCGGAGACTTAAGTCTAAAACTAGTCGGTTCAACCCGACAAAACAAACGTGGCTGACACCGACTTCAAAAATAACATTAGTTGTACCTACATTATATTATCGTAATAATTTGATGATTGACTTTGACAAATTATGTTTTTACTTTTTAGTGCATTTTAATTTGTTTTTTTTTTGAAGTCGGTTTTTTCTTTTATTAAAATTTTTATTTATTTACAGTTTATAATGACTTGAATATGGCCTTTAGAGCAGTCCTAATATTTCCAACATGTAGATCAGCACAGACAGTTTAATCTGCTAGGATCCGGGGCTGGAGTTGCGTGAAGAAATCACTCAATACATTAAGACATAATACTTGTGTGTGTTAGACTGGAGAACTCCAACCGGGATACCAAAACATTTATCTGGTTACTTATTTTATGCAACACCTTAAACTAAGCGGTACAAGGGCCGAATTATAAAATGATTTTTTTAAAATTAACAGTCAATAAAGTTAAATTTTTCTCTATTAATTCATATTGAAATTATCCATAGTCAAATTTTCGTGTTTGTTGTTAATAAATTAAAATGTATACAGTAATGATAAATAATTCACATAACAGTACCTACTATTACGGTTACGTGAAACTTTAAACACACACACACACACACCCAGTTCATGATCTCAAGACTATTAAATTCAATAACATGACAAAAAACTTGTACGAAAATAATACTTTCGGCGAGCATGAGTTTTGGATGAAACATAATGTTGGTTATAAAAAGGAGGCCCCGAGAACGGGTAGGTATCAGAGAGCGTCAGGCGAAACACTTCTGCGAAACCGGAGCCGCGCACCGGTCCGACGCTAACTCGGCCAGACACCATATCACAATATACAATAAGTTTCCACTTACCCAACGCACAAATTAGTATTATGTTTACACCTCACTTTTTCTACCTTTTTCATTCCACACCAGATGTGACAGCTCGTCTTCACCGACGTTCTGTTACAATGTGGACTTACGAGTAGAATCTTCTCGATTCTAACCTTATCACCCGTCCCAACTCTTATCGGAGCCGACGCGACGAGGCGATCGGTCCGAAACACAACAAAAAAAACACGTGAAATATGACGTGTTTTTGACAGCTTGACACGGGTAAAGTGTTCGCGGTACACTTCATTAACTTTTCGGGTCTCAGAAATCCCCAGCGCGAGGCTGTGGTTTCCACAAAAATTCAAAGTGAGACGTGTTTCGCGTCAGATAGACCTAATATGTATAAAGTGAACGACATTGCTCTATGATGTTATTTTTGAAAACAAAATTGTACAAAGAACTCTATGGCAAACATATTTTTCTTTAATCTTCACAACATTTTTCATCGTTTAAACGTGTCCGTTTATTCGTACATAGCGTGAACCTGCAAGGTGCTAAACAATATCTCCAGCAAGCACTAATATCACGAAAAGAATGTCTCGGGTAAATATTCAGACTTTTCTAACGCGTACGAGATGAGAAAGTTTATTTTATTAAAAGTTTTATGTGGTGTATTGATGTTTGTTACCAACGAAACTTTTCTTAGTCCAAACATAACATTTATTAAACTCCTTTACATTTTGTAGAGCCAATTCAAAAATATTCAACGTAATACTCTCAATATTTTGTCAACATTCCCTCACATAACCCGAATTTACTTACAAGGAAATACAGTATTTTAAATAATGCACCCTCCAGTTTAACCTCCAATTGTTTTCACATAACGCGTCAGAATGTGGAAACGAAGAGAGAGAGAGCGCGTGTGATTGTTAAGCGAAAAGTAATGACAATGCATTATGGTTTCTTAGCATCAAGTAAGTCGCTATTATATTTCTCAGAAGGAGCTCGACGACGGCGTACCGCGGCTTTACTGTCAACGATACAATAAGCAGCTGATCTTCGTTTATTTTGTAGAAGCTGCACAGTAAGACGTACGCCGGATGACGTAATGCTACCTGCCCCTAAGATTCGCTAGGGAAATATGCTTGTGATATTTCCTTATATTTTATATCCTTTTGTACGAAAGTTCTAATCCGCTAATATCTGATATAATCCTACACATAACTGAGACTACGTGTCTTATTTGTAAGACCAGACAAAAGATTGCTGTTCAAGAGACATTTGCTCAGTCATTCGTAACTGAAATATGCCTGTTTAGCTTCACCATATGCCGCGCAAAAATTCAGAATACGCCGAAATGCAACAAAATTTAAGGTTGCTCGAACGCTGTAGATAGTAGCGTCGCATCATTCGCGTATTTCTATGAATTTTTATGCGAAAACACGATGGGCAATCGTCCGGTCGGTTGCCGTGTGGTCAAAAATATCGCGAATTGTGCAGCGAATGTCAAGAATATAATAGTAGCAATAACAAAAGTGGGCAGAGCTGACCATTGATTTGGATTTTACGTCCATGAGCAAAACGATGAGTGCTTTTGTGTCGCATCCGCAAGTCTGACTACTGGATGTCATTCCAACTGTTCGTACACCTGCTGTGGAAAGACCTATAGAACTATAGCGTCGACAGTCAGTCGACAAAAGTGTCTATTGTTGTGACTGTATATATGTATGTTCGACAACTGATGCGTTTTCCTCTAAGACTACAAAAATCAATACGAAAATTGTTTTACCTAACAGGGCAAAATAATGAGTTATCGAAATAAGTTATGGAAAGTCCAAATGTATGGAGTTTGAATTTTATTAGTAGCTTCCTGTATATAACATACGTCGCAACGGTTAAGCGGCACCTAGGGACTGTTACTAACAAGACGTTTGCCTGACATCGCATACAAAGATAGAAATGATCGGTTAGCCGTAGAATCTTTAGAACATGTTAAGTATAGACCCACAAATTGAATATTGAATTAGATTTAAATTATTGATACCGACATTAATCATCAAAAGTGATCAATGATCATTATAATACAATTATATAATTATAAATATATTATTATCATTTGCCTACCCCGTAAGAGACCGGGCATGAAGATGTACATATATGTATATATATGTAGCAATGATAATTATCATTGACAAATACAAATAATGTAATGTCAAGGGCAAATTATAATTGGCCATGACATTACATTATCTAGATTTCTGCGAAAACAGTTTTCAAAACTTTGTTTCACTACAATGTTCATTGGTTTCTCTCGCCTTCAGCACTCTTGGCCCCATTATAGACAACATTGTGTACCATTTTAATTTTAAAATTGTGTCCAACATTGTGGTGCGACACGTTCAGCGCGTTGCGTCCACGTAATTTAATTTAAATATCTTTTTTTATTCACCCAACTGGCTACTCCATAGCTGTCTTCTGACGCTAAGTATGTGATATTATCCGAAGATGAGTTGATCAACTAATACATGTTTTTTAGGTACACGATTTACTTGCTGTGGAAATACGGTAACAAAGTATTTGTAGACAATATTTATAATTGTAAACAAATATATAGTACAATGAACAAAAAAGATAACTGTTGAGGAATAAAGAAACTTCTGGTTCTCAACTTATTTTATTGTTTATATGGTATACAATATTTCTAGATATCGGGGGGGGGGGGGGGGGGGGGGGGGTATAATTATCAAATTTTTTGGTTACGCTGCGGTGTTTTTAATG
>DWDV01003049.1:0-10930 GCA_018245615.1 Mimoniades ocyalus | reverse complement strand
TATATATACTCGTATATGTGCATCCATTAAAACCACGACACAGTTCCTCGTCTAAGAGTCTATACGTACGATGCAAAAGGTTACATAAATCCACAAAAGTAAATAAAGTTTGAGGGCTGACTTTAACAACGATTCACTAAAATACTGGTTCTGAGTTCAATAATTCAAAAGTTGGATGACATTCCCATGTTTGAAACAATTTAAGTATGGCATTTGTGAGTTAAATCAGTTTAAACAATTCAAATACATTCCAACAAAGAAACATTGTTAAAACGTATACCTTTTTACATTTTTAACGAAGTAATGAAATAATATTTTATTGCGATGAAGTAATGAATGTCTAATTCGCGGGATTTATTTGCGGATATCACGAACATAACACAGAGATATTGTGAAAATAATTTTGCCTTACATGCGCTCCAAATCTTATTAACCTGTTTGTGAAGTTGTCTTCTACGCTCCCGTAAATTTAATAGTCTGTTAGAGCCGTATATACAATGAGAACGCTTTACAATGATAATGTAATTTACGTATTTTATTTAAATATGCAAATCCCCGACATTGGTACATTACCACGCTGCAAGGGGAGTGAATATAGTTTAGCTCAATGGACTCCCGACTTAGCTTAACAAACGAGATCCTCATAACAACGACCGGAAATGGTTATCGTCATTCGTTACCTAGCTCCTGAAGACTCGGAGTAAATCAAAACACAATGAAAGCGAACGCTCGTCGTAAAAAGGTGCCTCTGTTAATCTTGTTTAGCACTATGACGTAGGTATTAAAAGACGATTACATTAGAGTTAATTCGAGCCCACTCCATTGTAACAGATCCATACATATGAGTAGGTACATAGATATGTGCATATATATGACAGATCATATTAAAATATGACGATGGAAGCCGGCTTTATTAATAGTTCATTTTCCGACATATTCATAGCAAATATTTTTAGTCGCTCATTGCTTTCCAGTGCGGTGTTTTAACTTAATCGCACGCGTGAAAAATTGCAATATAGTGGTTAATTGAACAAATTTAAATAGTTGGTAAATATTACAGAATGCTTGTGCATGGATGTAATTGCCGCGACGGCCCGAGACCCATCCATCTTGACGAAATACATAGAGGAGATACTGTCTGATCGGAATTCATGTGAGGCAAAGCACGTTAGGTGTATACGCAATAAGTGTACAGACACTTATTAGCAGAGAGCTGTACACTGTGTTTTGCTATTTTATTTAGTTATAAATAGTATTTATTAAATACCACACAATATGAAACATATATGTATGAACATTTTCGAAACCACAAGTACTAGTGACTTTATTTATGGATTGTTATATTATATCATGACCATTCGTTGTTATTGTTAGAAAGTAATAACAATAGGCCTAATTTCGGTGCTATTTTATTACATTTAGCTTTACATGATCACATCTGGGTCATTGTAGATAAATACAGCGAAATGTAAAGAAAAATAACCTAAGTTTTATATGTAAAGTGACTTTCTATTTATAGACGTTCATTTTCAAGACCAATTTGCATAACGTAGTTAGCGGCGAACGAACCATGGTGTCATCATCTCAACGTAATTTCGTCTCCTATTAAATTACCTCCTTAGGTTTTCCAGTTACCTGCTACAGGGGTGAGAGTAGTACTAATAAGCATATACATAATTATCCCTTTTTATTGCGTCGTATATCTGACCGCAAAAAAACTACTAGGTGTGGTTGTTATAGGTGCAACCTTTTCTATATTCAGATATCTGTCCCGGGAGTATCACGCCTGTCATCCCCGAAGCGGTAGGCAGAGGAATGTAGAACACTCCCACGTTTCACCAGTTACGTTTACGTCTCACTATGGAATAGATGGTGAGCCTATTGCCATTCACCGGGCACATATCCAGACTCCGATACACTAATTGAAAATCTAAATTAGAAAATTTAGTAGTGCACTTCGCACTTCGTCGCACTTGCAACCAACACGACCAACGAGGGCAACATTCATAGCAATTGTTTGTTATTACTATCTAGTGATTGCCTTAACTTTACATTGTCAACCTGTCTCAGTCCAGTGCAGGATATAGGCCTCGCCTAATTGAAACGTTTGTGCTCTTCCACGGAAGGTTTTAACCCATAGTCCCGCGTTGGGCATGGGTAATATTTCGTGTTTTAGTCATAACAAAATCTGTCTGTACCACTCAAATTAAACAGATACGCAAATCATAAAAAAATAACACTCCGAACGGATGTTCTGCGACGTGATCCGGATTAAATGAATTTTTCAAATTAGTCATATACAGTAGGTATACGTAGGTAAAATCCTATTCATTTGTTAACATCAACACCCACCGTGGTATAATCTGTGGGTGAACTTATTCGCCGTAGTCTATTATCAGGGGTGAACAGTATCTATTTATATCGACATTTTCATTAATAGTTTATGTCATAAAATATTCCTTTGCGCAATCAACAACACGATAATAGCCAGCTACTTTAAAAGTAACTTTCGTAAACGATGGATTAATTACACCACGCACGCTTTTACCCTTTTGCTGACAAGTACAAAGCGAACAAATCTAAAAGTGATTTAATGAAGTTAGAAGGGCTTTTATTTCCATCGAATGCATGCATGTTACTCGCCATACTACAAGCATCTCGCTAAAACGATTTTTTTTGTTTGCGTCGGTTTTGGTCGAACACACGCATATCAACGTCAGTCCTCGTTTTACTGCATTTTTTCATTACATTTTCTCTCTGGAATATACCTACAATAATAAATTTCGATACGTTGAACAAAATTATGTTTATAAGTAAGAATACAAATTGCATATCAGAATATGCAAACATTTTTTAACATAATGTTCGTAGGAATTTAGTATTGCTGGACATAGACAAATATTTAGTTTTTTTAATAAGAGTATTTAGTAAGAAGCCAAGTTTCACTTTCGAAGTTTTGAGCCGGTAATTGTCGATCTTAAACTAAATAGGGAGGTATTCTGAAAATAAATAAAAATGTGATTGTAAAATAGTAAGATATTCTGAAACTAAATAAAATAAAAACTACAGTTAGTTTAATTAGGTAGGTACTTTATTTAGGTAATGTTAAACATTTTCAAAAGACACGCTCGTAAAAGATTCTACCGATTAGTTGCTTCTATATTTGGTAACGGGTGTTAAAAATATAAATTTAGCAGTATTGTCGCATTTGATAGTCGGCCTATTAGGGTGTCGATGTAGGGTGCGCTAAATATCGTTTATACGAGTAAATTTTTTAAAATCTACTTTTTCATTTCTCTTTAGCGACATTTAGACTTACGGGAAAACCATAATTAATTTGGTCTATCGGAAATAAACAAAATAACTTTCTTTTTCTATGTACGGCGAGTGTCAACTATGACATAATTCATATTCGTGACGCACGATCAATCTAGTTCAGTGATAGAAGTATCGAGTCATCTCAATGATTGTTAAAGATCGATTACATTATTTGGCGCAACTAAGAGAGTATCGTCATTTTAATCAGCCGTCTAGTCAATATAGGTAAGCTTTCGTTTAGATGCCAGATTTCTCGTGTAGACAATGTTAACATCTCGCCCGTTATTAATTTCGCAGCCGACTGCGAAGGTAGAATTGAGGGGCAGAACAAAAGGGGAGCTAGGGAAGGGGAGTACAAAACCAATTACAACAGAATTTGCAACTTTTCTGTTGCCTTATATTTTTTACTGCGATCAGTGTAGGTACGTCGCTGGGTATACGCGCCCTTGTTTGTAACTTTCAACGGCGTATTCTACAAGCTTGCTTGTAACGTATCATTTTGCCAACGGTACTACAGCTTGTTAATGTTATCACGTAAATACATTCTTTGTTAATGTTAAAATAATACAGGTAGATCAGTATTCGATTAATGTTACAATTATATATCAAACATTGAACACACTCTTCAGTGAATTTTATAAGCCGAACTATAGTTGTATGAGCGCGAGCTATATGTAAAACTTTTGGAAAGTTATTCACACTTGGGCAGCAAAAAGGAACAGCGGTAATCAATTTATCGTGCCGGTACCCGCTGTCCCGCCTGGCTGTATAATATGTATTGCTATGCTCATAACAATGGACAAGGGAAAGTACCGCCGTTTTAAAACTGACCCAGCTAAATATGTGTTATAAATTTATTGGATTCAAATAATCGTAATAAATTGAAAACGTCCAAGAACGCTCTCATTCTGATAGGAGATCCGTGTATAACAGTGCAACGATGAAAGCGTCGGTTGGTGTTATTCATGGAACAAGTCAAGGAATACGTAAGTACTAAAAAAATAATTTAGAAATCAATATATCAGAATTCTTCATTCGACAAGGTACACCAGATTGTACATTTATTTCTTTCCGGGAATTTCAGGCACAAATACTAATTTTCGTTGCAGAATTGAAAAAGTAAATGGTACAAAGTTTTCTTTTGACCAAAAGTTACAAAAAATTCGAAATAAAATTGACAACTACAGCGAACGGAAAGCAATAAATGAGCAAGTGGACGTTCGAAAGTACCTCAAAATTTCAAAACACAATTAAGTTATCAGATAAGATCGCAAACAAATTGGCAATAAAACCTAAAATACACGCCATTGAAATTTCTGTGTAGTTATTACATTTGTCGAAATATGTCACATACAACAGAGGATCCGAACTGTACATTAGATTCCAATTCGTCAGTCGAAGTTTATTAGAACAGAAACGGATTATTAAAGTACCTTTCAGATTATATGGACTGACAGCAATAGCAATAGATCGAAGTGTTTCGTCCATTAATGTACTGACATTTTCATTTCAGGTTCAAGTTATTTCCCAGTAGAGGCTACATTTCAAAGTACATAGTACATTTTGAGTGGTCAGTATTAAAGCTGTCAATCCTGCTGTGTACGTCCTGTTTTAATAACGCTATATTACGTAGCTTTATTATTTAATAGGAGCGACCTGTAACCTATCTATTATTCCCGGTCAATTGAACCAGTCCTAATTAACAAATCTATTACCCTGAGGTACTAATAAACTTACGGTCGAACCGTACAATGGTATAATTATAATAGCCACTAGGTACATATCGCATCACTTTATCTACCGGTTTTATATCTACTTCGTTATACAACTATACGACTTAACGGTTAATGTTGTTATAACCGATGCATGACGCGCATTGTACAACGAGCTCACCGGTCGCCACTTTAGTTATTGATAGTCCCATTTACTCCCCACAGGCTGGCTCAAATTGCTGAGTCCATCATAGTGTCACAACTGGATATACTGTGATAAGTCGGTGCGAATTCTCGCTGCACTCCAGTACATTCGACTTTTAAAAATTAAAAACTTGTACTTTAACATACATTTTTATTATATTCAACGGTAGCTAGCAAAAAAAATTGGATAGTCATTGATAAAGCTTACAATACTGAATTCATGTCAATAGTCCCGCGAAGAGTTTTCTTAAAAGTCGACAACGTCTTATCAACAACTGTGGCACTATATGTTTTTAATATTACAAAAGTAATTAACCTAAGACGCTCTATGTAAACCCGTATGCGACCGTAGATATAAAATATATCGTCATATGTTATACGTACCTACATATTTCACTCAGACTTCGTATGTTAGCCATATCATTTCTTAAACTAAAAATATCACCACAACATATACATTAAAAACGACACCGAAAAAAATGAATACATTAAGTTTTACAACAGAACAATATTAGATTTGGTAAAAACAAACACATGACATTAATAGATTAATGTTATACACGTGAAGCAAGCAAACGGATTCGTTAACAAAGGAGAGTATTATATGTATGTACCTGAAAATCTTACGTATGGCGAAGCATGATGTCCGTAGGGTCCATGCAAGTAGCCGCACATAGTGCATCGTCAACAATGACGGGCGTCTACACTGGGGGAGCTCGCGAAAGGAATAAACCCAACTCGATTCGTCTCACTTGCGAGGCTCCATTACGTGCAACGCTAAAGTACGATAAGTACCTATACAATCAAATACATTACTTAATTGACTAGCTCAAGGTCAGGGTGCCTTTGCAGCTTTCCCATGGCTATTGTTACATAAGTAGCGAGTGTGCTTTTCAATATCATTTAACGTCCGCTTTATGCTGTCATTATCATGTCGTCGGTTGATATATGGAATTACTAGGTCCATTAGTTGATTAAATATTTATTTGCGTGTTATACTTGTATGTTCCAATTGACATTCATTTAGACTAAGAATATTTATTTATCACATAATTGAAAGGTTCAGGCGATTACTGACAATTTTTTCAGTTTTATTTGATATATTATCAAATATTTAGCTATAACGTGCTCATAACGCCAAGAGCCTATGTATGTACCAGAAATATAAGCCACACTGCTCCGTATCCCATTGCCTAAGCATGTATGTACGTACATATAATGTTCATCAAAGTAATTAAAATCATTCCCAATGGCGGTGACGCCACTCGTAAAGGTACATTCCACAATCTTTTTTTATCTTTTAACAAACTCTGATTTGCAAACGAATAACTGAATCGTACTTCGGTGACTAAAATTATTTTTTATGGAACATTGAAAAGCTTTAGCCTTTTCGGAACTTTTCATTCTATTAGACCCATCTCAAAACTTAACCTTAATATTATACCTATTGCTGGTTAATTGATATGGGTGGATGAACCGCGGCGAACGTATATATCTTAAAATTAAATTACTATATTTTAGATTTGTTCGTGATCGAAGTGCTAAAGTAAATTAAAAAAAAATGCATCAAAAAATATGCGTAGAGGGTATTAGAATCTAATGACCCATTTTCCAGCAATCACTGCTGATTGTCAAGTAGAACTCACATTAATTACCAGTTTTTCAAGTAATACACTTTATATCCTTGCGATGGCGGTTAACACGTCGATAAACACGCATTGTGGTTCCGACGCGTGCCAGATTCCAGGTTCGATTCTCGGCTATGCAGGAGACCGGCAAATTTAGATAATGTTCACCTAATCAGACTTGGATAATAAAACATTATGTAGTCTAATTCCAAACCTACATAATTATGTGAAAATGTACGAAGTCGTATCGCGATGGGATTTTAACTGCGGAATTGAATAACCACCTACAATCCACCTTCCCACGATTTACTCGTCCAGGGCACACAATGTTTGTTCAAAAGTAGTCTTTGATCGTCCGCCTGACGTTCTTGATAATCTTTATAGCCTTTTATTGAAAATGTTAATAACAATATAATATGTTTCGATATGTAAGTTAATCTTTGAAATTATTTTTAGGAACGTTTACAAATCACAATATGATCACGATCATATATCTGCTTTTTATTTACTGATCAAAAATTAAGCAACTAAAATTAAAGGACTCCGACTTTGTAAGGAGAATGTGTTTCGAGACCGAACTTGATGTCTACTTCTGCACTTAAAAACGAATACACAAATCGATTACCAAACAGTTTAGTAAAGTCAGGTCAGGTCGTTGTATTATAGTGTAATGAAATTTCACAGGTGAAGCTTGCCAACAGAACTATGGTGTGGATAATTAAGTAAGTGCTATCGATGGGTGAAAATAAATAATTGTTTCGAAACAATCTGAACATTTATCCACTTGAATACGAGAAGTAAATCGATAAAATATTTTTATGAATACGAAAACAACAAAGCGAATACGTTGTTGTTGTACAAAAGATAAAGTTGATTTAAAGTTCAACACTGCCATAACGTTTAACGTTAACAATGTCGTTACCGTTATCAGCAGTCACTTGCGTATTATATTCATACATACAGGTTTATCGAACTCCATCAATGTGCCTTATTAAATTGTATCGCATTGTTCCTAGATAAATAATCATCATTTGTTGTTGGTCTGTAATACTGCGCTACACGACAAAGCCGTTTATTCCGTTCAAAAGCAATTTGGTTGTTTATCCGCTTTTACCATGATTAAGTACAATAACTTAGGGATAAAGTGAACTATTACTTCTCAAAGTTATACGATTGAATACTTATTATGATACGGAAAGTTAAAGTAAACTTTTCTTTACCGAAAGTTACAATATTTTTTTAGATAAATCAGTGAATTTTTCCGGCTATATCACTAACCCACATACAGAAATAACCCACGTGCTCATTATACATGAATATTTGTTCTAGGCAGTAAAGGAACCCGGAACCCTCAATTTACTAAACATTGGACGAGTAGGCCAGTCGTACAAGAATATCGAAGACCGCCAGCTTAAATTAAACGTGCACGTATACAAATTATTTTACTCGTTAAAAAAGCGTTAAACTTATATTTCAATAATCATCTTTGCATCTTTGCTCAAGATTAGCGATTAAAATAAATTATTAATTTGTAAAAGTCGTCGAAAACCGTTTACGCTTTATATATATGTAACATATCTTCACGCCAGGTCGCTTGCAGGGTTGGCAGAGAGCACAGAGTGCCAAATATCTCGATTGTTGCACACCTGTCGTGCTTCGTCCTCATTCATCAGTCTCTTCATACATGCACGCCGGTTTCGGAGACTTCTGACGTCCCCATCACATAAAACCTTATTTGTTTGGTCTAGATAGATGATTCTTCGTCTCTCTGTGTCGTTATTCTTTCATCAGCCATTCTCTCAACATGTCCGAACCATCGGAGGATGCGCTTTATCATTTTTCACCGATACTCTCTTTCATACAAAGCATGTTCCTTACATCAGAATTGTGAACACGGTCGGCGAGTGTTAAGCCACATATGCGGCGTAACGACCTAATCTCGAACACGTTTATTGTACTTTCATCATATTTCTTGCATACCCAGCTCTCGCTTCCATAAAGTAGCGCTGGAGTAAGCACAGAGTTGTCTATGTCCAACTGAGTCCGCTGACTCAGTCGTTGACAACTCAGCAGCTTACTCAACGCTCCATTCACACTATTTCCTGCACTCACTCGTCTCCTTATGTCAGCGGTGTACCTGCCATCCCTGCTAAAGGCATATCAAAGATATACAGTTTCATCCACTTGCTCCAGCACTGCATCATCAATCACTACGCTTGTAGACGTTCTTGACTCATTTCTTTCAAATACCAAATTACGTTTATACGTTTATTTATAATTGATCAAATTTAATCAAATCAGCATTTAAGTATATTACTACAAAGACCACAATCTTTAGCAAAAGAAGCATTCAAGTTATTATACTGCGTGAACTGAAATTAAAGGAAAGTTGCACTCATACTGCAATACTATTGCATTATCATACATTGCTGACCACTTGTTCCTAAACATTTTAATTGGTATATTTACCGTACACTAAAGAGCGAGATTGCGTTTATTATTGTTTCAGTTTAAACGCTGTTTTAATGTGGTACATATTTATGTTTCTGATTACGCTTTCCGTGCTTTGTGTGGCCAAGGTTCTCTTCCGCTAGTTCAATGTGTACAAAAGTTAACGTGGGACTCAACGAGCTATAAATCTATGTTCAGACGGCTTAAGAGTTATTTGATGAAAAGTTGTTAATTGAGAGAACCTATACAAAACCTACTGTTGTAGTTGCATTAATAATTACTTTTTATAATGATACGTAAAAACGTAGACATCAAGAATTAAAAGTTTATTATTTATTATAAATAGAAATATTATCTTACTGGCAATTTGTCTTATCGTTAAATAAAACAAATGTACAATAAAGTTGTACATCATTGTAAAACCATCATGTGAAAACTTATAAACTCGTGAACAAAGACTGGTGTTCGTGGGATAATCTTGAAACGACGTTGAATGAACGAGAACCCGACACTAATGGAGCGAATAATATCGTCGTTAAAGTGCAACATTATTTCATTACAGAATTTATTGGTATGTCTAATACATAGTCCGTCTCTGTAAATAAGTATATTTATGTAATTACCTTACTAAGTTCCGTTAAATGGATGTGAACGCTAAATGTAAACTATGAATTTTTAGATACAGGTATAAGAAACAGTTCATAGCGCGCGAGTTTGTTCACGAACGCGATACGCATTGTAGGGAAGATGCATTTAGGAAGTGAAAAAGTAGTGCAATGAGAACACAGTGCACAGCTAGTGTACTAAACATTCACACAGGAGGCTGCATGCTAAAGAGACAAGACATAGGTACAATACATTCTAAAACATCAATAAATGCAGATAGTACGATACCCAAAGCATAGAATCCCCATCGCTGGGCTTATTCTCTCGCCTGGATCTTCAATAGTATTCTATCTGAAAATAATATTAAACTGTTACTAAACATATCCTTCCGAATCAAATTTACGTTAACATAAAACTGATGTTTAATTTGAAGTGGTAAGTGAAACATTCTTGCTCACTGAAAACTTATTAAACACCTAAATTTCATGCGTTTTTTAGAGCAAAAATTGTCTATTGTATAGTTTCGTTTGTTACTTGTTATTATAATTGAATTATTTTCAATTGAACGCAACACCTTAAAATTGTCGATCATTAACCGGTTTCATATTATGGATATAATAGAGTAGATGGTAATTCCTAGTAGAGACATTGTTTTGTCAGCAATAATATTGTCAGTGGCTCGGTAACACTCGACAGGTCTGCCTGTGTCTTGTTATCTGTAAACAAGTACTTAACTTGTAACTTGCATTGCAAGATTAACCGAGCTTGTTATTAATAGCATAATAATTGTTTTATCGCTCCTTTACTCTTTGTTATTACACATCATACATTGTTGTAATTACTGGTTCTTGTGTAAAGAGAAATTTAAAACCAGTTTGTCAACTCCTGCGCATCCTGTTTTTTAAGAACAAGAAATACATCTTATACATATTATTTCATTGTAGGTTTCTATTCTGTTATCAAGAATTCAAGCATCACTTTAAAAATATAAAATGCTATTATATTATTTAT
>DWDV01003048.1:0-10933 GCA_018245615.1 Mimoniades ocyalus | reverse complement strand
TAACCGGTGAAACGTGGGAGTGTTCTGCATTCCTCTGCCTACCTCTTCGGGGATTACAGGCGTGAAGTTACATTTTAAAAAAATTAAAACAATTTACTAGTTATTTCAAAATACCATTTACGTAAATAATTTGGTATCGATGTACATTAACGAAAACGCGCTTTTCATCCCGTCTATCTATTAGATATGGAACGCCCCCGCTCCGATCCAAGTTTATTTATAACGTACGAAAATGTCTTTGGCAAGTTATTTTTGACGTTCAAGTCTGTGAAGCCTTGGTAACATCGTCGAAGGGGCAGCGCCGTCTGTCTGTAGCCGGTGGGCGGAGACAATGAACCAAATTAGCTCTACGCCGTAGCACCGACGCCGTGCTTACGAATAAGTTTCGTGAACTTTCTGCATAGTTTCTCTAAAGGACGTTCAGCACTTTACGTCCCAGTTATACTTGTATGTCTACAGAAATTGAAATGTATTCCATTTCCAGCTACTTCTGTAATATCCAGCTATATATTTATTTCAAGGCGTTGGCAGTCTGCAGTAAACGGATTGATTTAATTTGAAGTAAATTACAATTTATATAGCATATATAAAAGAACGTTCTATTACTAGTAGGTATTATAGATAACATCACGCCCGTATGTTGCCAAAGGAGTAGGCAGAGGTAGACTGGCAGACCATTTATATTCGTGACTCTAACATGGTGTAAGCGGTTACAGCTCAGTTGCTTGTATTTTTTTATAGAACAAAATCAAATTGTGAAATTCTGCTACGATGGGCATCATAAACACATGGCTTCTAAATTATAGTACATTTATTGCAGACGAATATGTTATACTAATAATTAACTCAAAATAACTTAATTCAACAGATAACTATTATTTAATACAGTAATTTTAATATGAATTCACTCATCATTGATTAAATACTACACGTGATATTTACTGACTGCCTGACCTGACTGTATTGTTTATTTTACATTTAATGTTGTGATTAATTTGTTTTATACTTAATAATTTCAATTGAATGTCTTAGACACGATGACATCAGCTTTTAAATGAAAACTTCGCCCTACGACCAGCTCGGTAAAACACTTGCACATAAAAATGTGAAGTTTAACCATTTTGTACGTACCGTGTTTCATGCTAATAAAAATTATTATATTGTATACATATAACATGACTAATATTTTTATTATTATTCAAACTCAAACTCTACGCATCCTGGGTTACAATTTTCGCGCCCACTCGTTTACAAAACGGTGTGTTTAAAGATACAAAGGGGATGGAAACATTTTGAAATAACCTACACTACCTTAGAGTTTATCATAATGTTCTCCAGGCCGTGTGAAGTCTGCCAGCCAACACGTGGCCCGGGAGGCAGACTATGGCCTATACCACTGCAAGTAGTAGGTATTACCTCTTCTTCTGCATGGAAATAATGTGTCCAATAGGGAAACATAACTAGGGTTCACAATAACGACGACTATTTGTCTGTTGATCAATACGAGTAGACGGTAAATCTGTTTCTCGATGTCAAATTAACTATTAAAGTATGTAAAGTTACTTATAATGAATATAGTTTTGTTTCTTCAAGGGTATACAAATAGATACAATATAGTGCCCTTCGTGGTGGCGTCAGTGACGTATGGCGCCAGGTCGTGAGTTGTTTAAAATAGCAGACCGTTCGATAAACAATACATAAATCACGCGACGATCTTTTGGCGTAAAGTATATTGGAGACTTGCCACATTTTATGTTGACTGATGTCAATAAAAAATGCTTTGAAATTATTCTGTCTACGAAGATGTTTTTGCGTCTGGAAAAATACACTTCAACGTCAAGGGCCTACTATTACATAAACTTATGTTGCGTGCTGCCCTTGTTATTATTCTGATAATTTTAAGTTCAACGGGAGAAATAATGTAGTGCACACTACCTTAATTAATGCACAACTTCATTCATCCAAGTGATTTAGTGTATAGGTATATCTTACATTTTAATATTAGATTAAAATATTTACCATTAATAGTATTCAAACTGACAATGTGTAAGCTAGCCTCAATTGATTTCTTATTTGTTATTTACATATCGGGTTTTGTATTTACTAATTTAAATGCTGGCCTAACCGCACTTTTCGTATGTAAAGAGGCCCTTTATTTTTATAATATTTTTCTTTTAAATATTTAATACATATAAATTTAATGTATGGCAATAGGCTCACCACCTATTCCATAGTGGAACGTAAACGTAACTTACGTAAACGTGGGAGTGCTCTACATTCCTCGGCCTACCTCTTCGGGGATGACAGACGTGATGTTACGTGTTTTAAATATTTAACATAACCGATATAAAATACATTTTTAAAGACGTGTTCGAATTATTCAGGCGTGTACCCACTCCGCCCAAGTCCGCCCAAAAGCTATCCGTAGGGCGGCAACAATTTTCCACGGGCGGTCCCAGTACCAGGATATTAGAAGTTAGCAGGAGTAAGTTGAAAGTGAGTAAGTGAAATGGCAAGGTGTGACTGAAAGCAATGTTATAGAGTGAAGGGGTTCCAACGCATGCGCAGTGGGTTATCAAAGTTGCGCGTCATAGGAGTTGGAGTGAGGGCTTGACAATTAACTTTTGTATGAATGTGGTAAATCTATAAGGAGAAAAGTTCCAAAGTACCTACCGCTTTGATTACCTACATTATATGTATTTGTATTAAAATAAGCAAACTTCTTTTGTATTACAAAACTGAAGCATATTTTTGAAGAACATTCTCTACTTTGGACGTATTCATTCAAGTTACTTCATGTGTCAATAATGCTGTTGTCAATAATGTTGAATGTTAACACTGTATTAGAAAGTACAAAAATTTTCCTCATCCATTTTCATTTGAAAATTACGTCGGCGCTGACGTAATCCGTCATATTTAACTTTACGTAACACGCACGGAGGGACTCCGCGACATTTCACGAGCTGGGCGCCGGGGATGGGGCGCGGGGCCTCGGGCGTACGATGCGGCGTCGTAGGTCGTGACGCGACGCCCGATGACGTCACTGCTGCGGGTGGCGCGACGGCCGGCCAGGGTACTCACCCCCCAGTGAAAGTCAGAGCGTCAGTGTGATCCGGCCCGAGGAGCGCGCCGCACGTCGAGGCCCCACAAACTCTATGTACGCCGAATATATAACCTCCAAGTGATACCTTCGACTAGTACACCCTGGCATCCACTTTGTGAGCATATTTTTAACTAAAAATGCATCGGAAATAGACAAAAGATCGCGCTTACGGAATCATAAGTACGTAACTCCTCCTCCTGACGCCAGACATGGTATTTTGACCACAAAAATAAAACTCAGTGCATTAAAGGGATTTGTTTCGTATCTAACGTAAATATAACAACAAATATCACACAACTGAAGATGTGAAGTATATATAATGATGTATATTCTCCTTAAATTGGGAATGTAACGGATAGGAATATGTAGCTTAAATTGCGTTACTCAGGCTTAACCAAAGTGCCTTTTTAATACAAACCTTCATTATTAATTAGTTATCAACTCGCTGTATTCTCTATACAATCTACTTACTAATTGACAATTAAGAAATAGTAACCTGATAATAGTATTGCAACAAAGTTAATTTAAAATAAGTTTTTCTTGTTTTGAACAAGGAGTGGGTTGGTCAAGCCACTGACTAATAATACCTCGCATATGTTTGCAATGACTGTTAAATCTGACCCAATGTTCGGGTGTAACGGGGACTACGACTCCTGTTAACCCAAGCTTTTTATTTACAATCTAATTTCAGCGCCTATGCACGAAAGCAGCTAAAAATAAAACGGGGTTCGCGCGCCCGCGTCTCGCTCGCAAGCGACTCGGGTTTACACTCACTAGTCATACTATTTCTGTCTATAATAAAGCAATAAGATATTCTACATGCAGAAAGAAATAGGTGCCGGGACCTCCTGTGGACCATGAAAAAAGTGCGAAAGAAAAAACCGTTTGCCGCGCGGCGAAAGTGACTTTGCCAATTGTGATTGCAAAAAGTTCTTGTGTTCCTTCAAATTACGACGTATCGTACCAACAAGGTAAGACTCGCTGCATCTTCTTATTCCATATCGATATAATGGCATTAATTATTAACTTGTGAAGTAACAGTGTTCTCTCTACCTTAGTTCTATATTTCCTTGACACAATTTTCACGGTTGCTGTGGACAATATTAGTGTCAATGGCCAACAAAATTGTACACATACACACCAACATGTAGTCCATAACATACGTCCCGTGTATTCCAATATAAATATGTCCCATCTACCCAATCCTCGATATTCAATTACCTGATTAACATTATCTTAATGTTTTATTGATAGTGAAATAAAAATGAAACGATCCTTCTTAACCGTTGCACAGTAACTAAATTATTGTCTCAAGCCGCTGGAGTGATCAATATTCAATGTGTGCCAATGATTTACTTTTTTACGTTAACGAATCCGTTTAATGGCTACAGAAAAGCTTAGAAACAGGACACATAATAATTGTGTTAACAAAATTTTGAGCTAAAACAATTCCTAAACTGAATGTTATTAAGTCGCTTCATTTCATATCATTTAAATAAAAAATAAAAAAAAATTCAATTAAAATGTCTTTTTTATCGAATATTAATCACCTATTTTTAAAAGTAAAAGTTCATGACAATGTAAAGGAGGCAGAGATCTCTTGAAGGTTACTTACAGTCGAAGTTGTTGATCTCCGGGAGAAAAGATTACTACTAATAAATGAATATTAAATGCTAGATGTACGTATTTACGACACTGGCAGTAATGTTATGTGCCATTGAAGCCTCTAAAACTTCATGACACTCATTGTTGCCGTAAAGCTGACCCTTCGTAAATACCTAATTTAAAATGTTAATATTGCATAAATCTATAGCAATGCTTACGTTACATTGGGGATAGCCATTGAGTGCAACGCCTACTTAAAATGATCTACATAGATCTTTAATGATCTTTAATGTTAAAGTATTGATACATAAACATTTAGAGTACTCAGTAAACTTCCTACTATTAGGTTCATATTATAAGCATTAAGCTTCAGCATTTTACGCTGTGTTATCAAGCATGTGTTTAACTTCGCGTGACACTATTCACATTACCTATCGGATTTATACTTGGAAGGTTTCAATCGTTTATTATTTGACTAAGATTTTAGTCACAATTGATAGATTGGTTAAAATTATCATATCTACCTATTTAATAAATTTATTTTCATTGAAACATTATAACCATAACAAAACTATTAAACATCACCTTTTTATAAGTGACAAAAGTAACATCTTGTTATTCAACACATTTGCAATGTATTTGTATTGACACATATATTTTGTATTGACACTGATTCCCAGACACAATATGACAGTTCTTAATATTTCCCTAATAAACATGCTGAATATAATAAATGACCATGTCATTCAATTACATTATTACATTAAATTTTATAAATTAAACTACCTATTTTTAATTTTTTATATATTTATTTAAATTGCACAACTCTTACTATAATATTCATACATCACCGGCCCATGTGTTTACACATTGAATTAATGGAAACAGCTTAGAAAAGTTAGTATGTATGTATTATAGCAACAAACAATATTGATTACAATTATCAATACCAATTTATAAAAAAAATATCACTTACATCTGAATGATACATGATAATATCGGATATATACATTGCTTGTAACTAGATGAGAGCAACAAAATTATTTTTACAAATTATATAATACAAGGCACCATTTCCACTAACGTTTCGCAACATCAAAAATGATTATAAAATTCTGAAAAAACCATTATTTAATAATTGGTTTATTACATAATTATGATAATTGATTTATTACATAATTATAATAATTGATTTATTACATATTCTATTACACACCCTATTTATTCTTGTATGTATATAACCATTCGACAGTTTTGATATAAAGTACAAACAAAAGAATCCCAACAAGGATATTAATAAAAACCTAATTATATAATTTGTGACACAATTAAATTTTATTATTTGTATAAACAGTACCTCCAGCACATCGTAAATATAATTTAACCAATAGGAAATATTAAATATTTGGTTAATTCAGGTACAAAATGGGTAATGGGCAAGCAAGCCACTGAATGGTCATCATTACCCAGGACACTGGCAACACCAGAGGGGCAATGTCATTGATAGTATTAATAGACATTAACTCTCCATAGACTACTAAAAGTATGAATAAAATATGTTGATTTATACTTATGTCATCTCTTATTGTGTAATAAAGTCATTAAGAAATCAACTTTGTCCTTACTGAGCCAACACTGTCCGTTAATGTTTTTGTTACACAAACTATATAATATTAGTAAATATTTACTACTACAAGATACAATGATATGACTTATTCTTTTACATGGCAAATAGCTGCAAGCTATAAATTCAGACTACATTCTTGGTACTTCATAAATAAAAATTAGACTAGAAAAAAATATGCGGAACTTATTAGAAATTCAAATCATCCAATAACAAATAATATTGCATAACATTTTGAACGAAATATTAATTGTCACTTTGGATATTGTGATAAAAGTTTAGGCACATTGTGAAATATAATATAAAGTCAGTGATTTACCTATTAACAATTGTGACATATTTTAATTACCTCATGCATAACATAATTGGTATTAGGTACAGGTACATACTTATACTTATAATTATTTAATAAATTACTATATTCTCATATCAAACACTACACTAGCAAAACAGTTATTATCCGAAATACAATTACATAACAAAAATTTTGTTAATTGTGACAATATTAATTTTATAAACAAACAAATTAGAAACTAAAAAATTATCTACTGTATAAACATATGCATTGCAACCATTCTTTTTATGTTATACATCAACATCATTTTCAGTGGAAGACATAATTCTTAACCTCGGAGGGAGCTCATGAGGAAGGACCTCATATAGGTCCAAAACTAGTCAGGCCATCCTGAAAAAATATATGCGAGTTTGGCCGACTTAATTCTTACTCATGTGTAGACTTACAAATACATTGGCTGTATTCCACCATTACTTAAAATCCTATCTAATTACCTGAATAAAAACATTCAAAAATATTTGTGCAATAATAAAATAAAAATTGCTATCCTGCTAGATATAACTGTAGCAATTTTTTTTTATTTATTATTCCTTATTTTTATTTATTATTTACACTTCAATAGCATTATAAAATTCCCTGTGACATAAAAAACCTGAAATAACTAATAAAGGATCAAAGGAAGATCACTGATATTAGGAATTAAAGCACTGCAACTCATTAAACCAGTATAGAATCCAAGTATGCTGTAACATTAGGCCATATTTCATCTGATGTCCGTCCCTCAAAATCTTTGAGAATTCCTTTCTCGTTGTAAAAATTGATCACAGGCCAAGTAACACTCTCATATATTTCTAGCCGCTTCTGTACAGCTGAAGGCCTATCGTCTGGTCTCTGTACTAAATCCTCTCCAGTAACATCATCTTTTCCCATTACTTTTGGGGTGTTAAAACCAATATTGTATACCCTGCCCGAAGGAAGATGAACCCAACGATTCTTTACCCTGTCAATAATCACATCAAATGGCACAACTAAATTTAAAACTAAATCAACTGGCTGCACCTTCCACAAAGCATTTGCTTGTGCCACAGTTCTCGGAAAACCATCTAAAAGCCATGGCTTATTCTCAACTTTCTTTAGCTCAGCTATCATGAATTTTATCATGAGTTCATCAGGAACCAGCTTACCTTCGTTTAAGTATGACTTCACTTCCTTTCCAAGTTCAGTCTGCTTCACTATGTGGTCCCGCAGCTTGTCTCCGCTAGACACGTGCTCGAAGTTATATTTTTTTACAATTCTAGCGGATATAGTCCCCTTTCCAGAGGCTGGGGCACCGAGAATCAAGCTTTTCAATAATTTTGCCTTATTCGTCATTATTACTTTATATTTTCACTGAACGCTGCCTGCCGTGGACTTTGAAACACGACTTCACTGTCTACGTCAATAGACAAATTATCACATCCAACTAAACGCTCGATGATTATGTTGACCGCGCTGATAAAGCTCAATAAGATATAAATATATTGATTGATAACATCTGTATAACAACTATTTCAAAAACATTTTTACAAACAACTCGATGCTTCTTACATAATTTGTTACGATTGTTACTATTCTAATAAATTATTCATTCAGAATATAAAAGATAAAACGGTATAAAAATATTTGTCTGTTTTGTATTTAACTACCATGCGATATATTGACAATTTAAGAATCTGACACAACAGCTGTGCAAAACGTTTGACAGACTAATCACACAGATTATAATACCCAACTGATCGAATTGAACGCGCCGACCGCGCCGGTCGGTCTCAGTTGTATTTAAACTTCGCGTTGCCAAAGGGCTAAATTCGTCCTCTTAGATGAAACTATTCCATTAATGCGGCCAGTTTCTAGTAGAACTTAATTTAGATTTAGAAAATAATTTTGATACCCACAACACCAGTTACAGGGACGAATTTTATAAAATGGTTTTGATTTATAAGAATATAGTAATCATAAACGTAATCTTATTACTTACGTAAAATTGTTTCCATTTGACCACGTTTAGTTTTTTGTTATTTTCGAATTTATTTTTTATTTTAATTTAATGTTCCTTTTTGTTTTGTTTTCTTTTCTAATTATTGTATCAATTACTGCAAGCCTCTTTAATGCCAGAAGAAAGCGTTCATTTATTAATTTTTAATAAGACTAGTTTCTGATGTTCAATGAATGTTACCTCCCTAATATCATCCCGTCTGGTTTGTGCACTCCTCTCAAAAGTAGGGGCTTGGAATTATCCAGGCCCTTACTTTATAGATATGAACTTATCTTAACTGTTCAATGACATTCTAGTAACCATATGTTTGATGTTGAATGTAACCACTGAATTACTTAAAGAAATATACCTTCACTTTCAATCAATGTTTATTAGCTATCTATACAAAGTTTTTGAGTTTTCAAGCCAATATAAAAAATATAGACAGTACTTAAAATAATTTCGGTTTATTGTTAATTCATCCATTTTTTTTTCAGAATGGCTCTTGTAATGTTACCATGTGACCTTCCTTGGTGGACCTCTGTTCAACGCCACCTAAAACACCTTCTTCTCGCTTCTTCACCAAGTAAACTGACTGCCAACATGATGAAAATACACGACATGTGCAAGTTAGTAATGAAATTTTCTTTATGTCGAAAATTTTTAAAGTGATACAAGTAGGTTAGGTATATGTAAATGAGGTAGCATAATGACGACATCTATTTCAAACGGGTATTATATTTTCGATTGAAGGAGTGTATTGACTAAATCACCCCTGCGATTCAGGGGTTTAATGAATAAAATAAGGCCGTTACAATACAACTAACAATATTAACAATTCTGTTATTTTAATCCTAAATTTTTCATAATCCTCATCTTAGACTGCCTCGTTGGTCGTATTGGTTGCAAGTGCGACTGCCGATCGAGAGGTCTTGGGTTCAAATCCCAGGTCGGGTACTACTAAATTTTTCCAATTTAAATTTTCTAGTAGTGGCTCGGACTCTGGGTATGAGCCTGGTGTATAGCAATAGGCTCACCACCTATTCCCTAGTGGTACGTTTTTTTTTTGTAAAATTATTTTCATAATTGTAGGTACTATTATTATCGTATTACAATTTTATTATTTTGATGTAAAGACGCTAAGGCTGGCGGGTGAAGATCTACCAATACTCCTGCACTGCAACTAAGGGAGATGGAGGTGTATGAAAAACAGCGCTACACGGGATCAGATTCCCGCGCTTGCAACAGCTGAGACACCTCCAATTGCCTCTTTCCGTTATTTAATATTACAATTTTTTTTCTATCAACTTGTGTCGTCTTAGAATTTATAGGCAATAAATTATTATTTTCATTTTCATTTTCAACGTAGGAGTATTCTACATTCCTCTGCCTACCTCTTCGGGGATTATGGGCGTGATGTTACGTATTCATAATACTTGTACAGTCCTAGGTAAACAAATTTACTATCTTCCAACAGTATTGGTATAGATCCAGACGACGACGTCAAGGATCCAGAACTGATGAGGGGCCTAGAACAATTTTTCGAAGAAGAAATGACTGAGGAGGAAAGGAGAAATTTCTTAGATAACACTATTAGAATAATGGTGAACAGGGCACTCCACCTAAAACGATGGCGGCCCCCCAAGGGACTGATGTTTAGTTTGCAACAACAAAGTAAGTATCGATGTGTTACTGGTTTCTTATCAATGTATCATAAATGATGTTTGCTGGATGAACAGTAGCTTTGAAACTAAAGAACCCAAAGCAGCCGACCGCCCGACTGACAATATCGCTTTTTTATTGACTTCTGCAGAGAAAATGTCCTGGAAACTTTAGATGCAGCGTGCAGAACTGTCTCTATCGTAAAATATATATTTTATAAGTATTACTTTTTTGATAACTTTTGGACTTTTGGTTTCTTCAATAAAATAAACCTAGTATTAGCCGACCTCCCGATGATTGACTACGTTCGTTAAGCAGGAAATTAAAATATATATAATTATATATATAAAATTTTTATTTCATTACAAGTAGCATTAATTTGGTAAAAGATAATAATCGTAACTGAAACATACTCGACATATTTACAAATTTAATTTTTATTTAAAACCGTTAGACTGCCTCGTTGGTCGTGTTGGTTGCAAGTGCGACTACCGAACGGGAGGTCCTTGGTTCGATTCCCAGATCGGGCACTACTAAATTTTCTAATTTAGAGTTTCTAGTAGTGGCTCGGAGTCTGGATATGTGCCCGGTGTATGGCAATAGGCTCACCACCTATTCCATAGTGGGACG
>DWDV01003047.1:0-10934 GCA_018245615.1 Mimoniades ocyalus | reverse complement strand
ATTGCATGCGAGTGTGAAAAAAATATAACAGCATAAAGTACAACACCGCTCGAATTATCTCGAGTGTGTACAGTTTGGCCAGTTTGGCGCGCTCGAGTTAACTCGAGTGTACACGTTAAGGGGTTAAATGAAACAAACGGAATCAGTGAGAAACGCCTAAGTCAACTCACGGCGTTCCATTGACCGTCATATTCGACTACGGCAATTACTTGACCATATCCGGATAGCCTATAAAAGATCGGCCGAGTATCGTTTATTTACTCCTAAAAATTGAAGAGTTCCGTTACTTTCTCATGGATCCCATAATCAGAATCTAACCAAATTCTCAGCAGACTACCTTAAAAGCCCTTTATACCCTTATACCCTTTTCAATAAAAAAAGAATCATAGAAGTCGGTTAACGTGATATTGAGTTATTCGTCCATTTGTCGCGCATACACTTAATGCAAATTTAAGACATATGTGGATTTGTTATGGATGCCGTTGTCAGAACTGGACCAAATTTAAATGGGACCAAACGAGAAGCACCATCTTTCGATTTTAAAAAAAATCATCAAAATCGGTTCACCCAGTTCAAAGTTATGAAGTAAAAACATTAAAAAAAATAGACAAATTGAGTACCTCCTCCTTTTTGAAGTCTGTTAATAAATTGTTAATAAAATATAATGGATTAATAAAATTTAATAAGAATTAATATAACGGAATCATTTGGAAACCATCATAACCTTGCATACTACTTCCATTCATGTTAACATTATAAAATTGAGAGACTTGAAAAGAGCTGACATATAGTGGTGGAGAGAGAACTAGTAATAATAGAGACATAATGTTTGTGCTTATGAGCAGCAATTGACTGCTCTTTGATTGATTGATTGATTGCTTGACTGATTGCTACCTCAAGTGTAATTATAATCTTTATTTGCAAAATAAGTTACAATAAATTTGATAGTTAAAGTACACTCGATCACCTCGTTAGTATGGCAGTGGATCAGTTTACAGTTCGTGTAACTGACGTTGATTTTTTACTATCAAGATCATCTGATAAAGCGAGCGAATAAAAGATATTATTATTACATTAGTATAACGTAACTGTAATCTTCAAAGAGGTAGGCAGATGAGTGTAGTACACTATTACTTTTAATCAGTTACGTTTACGTTCCACTATGGAATAGGTGGTGAATCTATTGCCATACCCGGGCACGTATCCAGACTCAGAGTCACAATAAAAAATTTGAGTTGGAAAAATTCAAAAACGCATGAACCTGGACTTGTATCCAGGACCTTTTAATCGGAAATCGCGCTTGCAAACTAACATGACCAACGAGGCAGTTGGTTAATATTTCTGATTAATGCAATATTTTTGGTTTCCAAACATTTGGAATTAAAGTACATACATACATATCTTCACGCCAGGTCCCTTGCGAGGTAGGCAGAGTGCACAGAGTGCCAAATATCTCTATTCTTACACACCTGTCGTGCTTCGGCATGGAATTAAAATAATTATCTAATAAATAAACACGAACGATTTATAATGAATTTTTAAAATCTTTTATCTTCATAATTAGAATGTTTAGGAAAATGTTGACTACCACCGAAACATTATTTTAATAGTGACACTTTGATCCTAATTTTATCTATAGAGAAGATCTCCTTTTATTATTGGCTTCTTAAACATGTATAAGTTAAAATTTATAAAAAAGCGGTAAATATTATATTTTATGACCTGTCATAATCAGTGAGCGGGTTTCAACCTCGCCGTGACATCTGTAACAAGCTGTTTTTGAATAGTTTCGTCAGATTTTACGATACCATTGATATTGCCCATTTGAAGGGATTTCGTGATAAAATAAAGTTAGTTTTAATGGCAGCCCAGTAGCTAAAATGTCAGTTTACCACAGGAATGAAGTAACGACCGTTGTTTAAAAATTTGTTTGTGTTAACATATAGAGGCGTATGTTTTAAAAACGTTAAGCAGTATGTCATCAAATCTATATTTAGTTCTGTAGGAATTGGGTTTAATCAGAAGAAAACGATGGTAACGAGAGCCGAAATAAAAAGGACGAGTTGCATTGAAATGTCAATATATATATTTTAATATTCATAAATTCAATATACATTATAATATCAAGTAAAATGAATTACTATAATTTATATAGGCAATATTTTAACACATGTTAATCTATGCGTAAGTTTAACAATCTAAATTATCTTAGGGTAACAAGTGATGGCGAGCCGGCCGCGTCGCCTGCTCCGAACAACAAACACATCATGGCATTAGGAATTCACGTTCGGCTTACATTTGCTAAAACTATTCTATAAACAAGGGAACAAATACTTTAGTGCAACATTGTAATGCGCAAGTAAAACATTGCCATAGTACATAATGCCTTTAGTGTAAAAAATAAAATTTCCATTTCATATAAAATTTACTTGAAGCTTCACTTAAAAATATTTTTGGCACAACTAAACTACACCTAGGGACGACAGGAGGTTATATGGTACAGTTCCGCGTCGCATCTTTAACCTAACTAATCTTTGGTTTATCTAGCCCACCGGTCACAATTTGGAAGTCACTTAAAATTAATTAAATTATCATAAAATATGAAATAGTTTAAACAGATTCGCTTAATCCAATTATAATTATTATGTAATAGATACATTATTAAATTTAGATTAAAGATCATATTTTTAACAATTTTATTACAACTTGAATGCTTGTTTGCAACTTTGTAACATTAGAAGGTGTATTGGAATACTGACACTGACCCCACTGCCGACAGCGGCGCGACTACTGACTATTAAATTTGTATTACATTAGACCCGGTCCACACAAGAGCTCGTCGGGCGGGCGTGTGCGCGCAGCCGGCTGGCTCGACTACGGCTGGCCATTCTGCGAGAACCGAGAGCGGCCGCTCACGTTGGCCAAACTCTCTGTGACACGTCAGGAATTATCATATAGTAGTAAATTCTAACGAGTGAAGTAAATGGAACACGGCTCCATACTGTGCGTCACTACTATCACTGCGCTATACGAGAAATGTATATACGACTACTGAGTGTAATAATTTATGTAATTCGTTGATTAGAAACCTTTACAAATATTTTTTTCTACTTACTTACAAAATATAGAAATAATCGTTAGGTTTGTATTTCTTAAAATGTATTTAGCTTAGGAACTTTGTGTTCGAACATACTGCTGATGTGATGAATGAAAACGTACAATATATACTCTATGCAAAATAACTTTAATTTTATTGAAATATTTAAATATTTATTTCAATTATGTTGTAAGGTATACTGTTTCTTTTCAGTTTTTCTAATAACCCGAAGTCGTTACGAGGTCCTCTTATGTAAGGAAGGCAAAGGATAACACATTCGAATATCTTGAATGTTGCCACAAGTTAAACTGTTATAATCAATGGCGTACACAGAGCTGCGTTACATTTTGGCGTATGATTTGAATTCAATACAGATAATTATGATACTTTAATCAATGAAGGATGAGCCAATGGGTATACGGGTATGTAAATGGGATATTTATATAGAATACGAATTAAGTACAAAATTGATGAACAGTAAGAAAACAACATATTTGGTCGTTGTCAAAAGATAGGGTTGGTTATATTGGTTTCACTAGTTACAATTATGATTCATTTTTTAGTAAAACTTTTGATTACAATCACAATAACGCTATAGAATTTTAAAATTCAATTTACAAGATACAGTTCATTTTTATATTAGAATATTGTATTTGAATAAACAGATGTCGATTATTGTCTCTTAATTCATTGTATGTACCGCGGCGGGAAACGCTGCGCGCTAGCACTAGTATTTGAATAAGCAATCTTATTTACATAATAGTATATTCTTATAATATGTATTTACAATAATTTCTATATACAACTCTTAATAGGTAGTAAACTTTGGACTAATCGAAAGAGTTTTTTAAACACAGTAGAGATCCCATAGGAGTATTATGGAATGATTTAAACTTAAGTAAGATTTAATCTATCTAAACGCTTATGTTACAAATACGAGAAGCTTAGTTATACTCATATAAACGAACAGACGAATAATTTTGTGAAATCTATATTTTTAAACGTTTTCTACTCGAGAATACTGATTACAACCGGGCCGGTGAAAACATTTGATTGTGCGTAAATAATATGTACTTTCTTGTACGTATATTGTTTACGAAATATAATAACGGATACTATTATTCTACCATATTGTCATCACCATAGACACGTCGTCTACTAACCTAAGCATCTAATCGACTGAATGCAGCCTGTGTTGCGCACTGGCACTCGTTTACACTCACACCGTTACCTTACATTTAGTTACTAAATATAAGCTTCAAACAAGCGACGAGGTGACAGTCACTTCACCCTTAACTACACATTTGGCACAATAAAAAAATAAAATAATTAAGGAGTATTATGACACAGGTACAGGCCTTTGGGACACGACACATTAAATTACATCATCAGATAAATATACTTATAATAAAAATTCAATATTTGGCGCTTGGCATGGCACAACATGTCTTTGGTATATTTGGCACTAGTCGTTTAATATTTAAAAAATCCGAGTAATGTACTAACGAACGAGAACAAGATGTTGAGCAACGCTCAGTTTAATGAAGTTCTAACGAAAATACCGGGCGACGAATACTTTGTTACTATGTACTTTCCTTAGTATGAAATTAAAAACAAACCAGTAAAGACCACACATCGCCAAAATAGCGAATATCCTTACATCTACTAAGGTTCCTTTATGACATTAAACTGTTCTTGATTTTGTTGCAGCTGTCGTCTGGCTCATGATGATCACATTTCACAGGTGTATTCGGTTCAACGCTTTGTTGGCTGCTTTATAGTACCTACCTTTTTATTTTCAAACTACGATTAAATCCAGCATACCGATAAGGAGTAAGGTTTATTCGGTATTCAATATTAAATCTTAGCATCTACACGCGTGTAGCGCAGACGCCGTCACTCAACGTTGACTAGCAACTCGTCTTCCGTAATCTGATTAAATAACACAAAAAATGCATTCATCACTAATATTTAAAGTTTTAGATACGTTTACTGCGTCCAGTGCGATTTACGCGCTTTTACCAATTTAATCTCTGTAGGGCTTGCAAATAGCGAATCTGTGGTTCATGTGCTGGCTATAGGAGCCGGAGTGGGAGAACTTTTTAAGACACTTGCAGCATTGGAAAGGTTTTTCTCCGGTGTGCAGTCGTTTGTGCTCTGTCAAGTGATGCTTATGCTTAAAAGCCCTCGGACACTGCTCACATCTGTAGGGTCGTTGACCTGTAATTAATCAAAGATACTTTTAGGATTAAATAAACGAATGACGTTTTTTATTTCATTTATCTGTACAGCTTACGTTCTACACTGCTGTTACGTATAACTACAAAGGTATGCAGGATCACGTTGGAAATTGCACTATAGAAGTTATCACTAATATGAATATGCTACTGACCTGAATGTTCATACTTGTGTCGCGCCAGTGAGCTCTGTTTAACAAAAGTTTTGTCGCATTGATCACAGACAAATTGTCCTTCACCTTCTTTATATTCAGATCCCTTCTTTGATTTGATCTTTTTAAGTACTGACGTTTTGTCGTCGAATTCGGTTGGTGTTTGTAGCTCATCGGCCCAAGGCTGACGTTCATATGACGGGCTTAATGCTTGTCGGTTCGTATCTGGTGGTACACCGAGAATAGGAGATCTAGAATTCGCAATATCATTGTATTGTAAAAGTTTATCCATCGGAAGCATTGGATTTATAGGAAGTTTTTGAGGAAGATGACGCTTATGTCCATTTATATTCTCAGACGGTGAGGGTGACTGTCCAAAATCGGTGAAAGATAGCGATGAACAATTGGAATGTGGGTAGGTATTTAAATATTGTGTATGGTGCGGGGTTGTACTACGAGAAGATTTTTGGCTCAGATTCACAGCTTCTTCGGAGTCGGAATGTGTCACTGAAATGCTACAAGGAGGCGAGGGAGATGGACTTGAAGTCACCGATAAATTTGATTTTTTTGTCGATAGATCCAAGGGTTTGTCGGAAATATCCGAATTTGTGTTAGCGACTTGAAATATTTGTGTCATTCGACGAACTCTCGCTCTATTATTTTGGAACCAGACTTGCACCACTCTACTATCAAGTCCAATTTGCTGCGCTAATTTTTTAAACTCGTCTCGATTAGGCCGTGGATTAACTGCATAATGCTCTTTTAATATCGTTTGTTGTTCTTCACTTAGCGCTGTGCGAACTCTAATTTTTCTATCAGAGTCATTTAATGATGTTTTATCATCACGTTCATCTCGTGCAAAGTCCTCGTCTTCGCTAGCGCTAACTCCACTTTGCATAGAAGCTTGAATTTCTGCTTCTAATCTATTTAGGGCTACAGTTTCAGCAACTTGAGCAGCTAATCCTTCATGCTTTCTGAACATGTTTTCACACCCAACTTTGTCATGCTCTAGTAATTCATCTTTATTCATGAATGTAACATTGCATTTTAAACATTGATTTAAATCTTCAGGCTCTTCTTTGACTACCACATGTGGTGCAGGTGGTGACTCTATACTCGGACACATATTGCCCGATAGAGGAGAAAGCTTTTCCATGGTGGGTGTAAAGAAATGCTTTGTCACTGAAGCGCTAACTGATTCTAGTATTGTATTAAAACCCGAATGATTAGTTTCAGCTCCATGGTTATTGTTATTTAGAGGGACGGAGTCATAGTTATGAGGGGAATTCAGATCAGTCCCATGGTCATCGTGTTCTTTTTTAACACATGTAGCATCATCATCTTCAATATCCATTACTAACTCTGCACTTCCTTCTGATCTTTTATCATCGTCTTCAGTTACTTCTTCTATTAGATCTTCTGGATCTCCTGAAGGAACGCCATGTAGTTTAGGATTAATAGCGTCTTCAATTTTTCTTGGAGGATATTGAGAAGATGCCAGTTGCGCAAAAAAATGACTTATGGAAGCTGGAATCGTATAGGGAGCAATACCAGTTGCTGGACTCATCGGCACACCGGGAGGCAAGTAGAATGGGTTTATTCTAGGTTGGGGCAGGGCTGGTTGAGTGAAATTATTATCTTGTGGCGACATTGATGCAAAGAATGCTGCTGCATTATATTTGGGTAGAACAGGCAGAAAAGAGTTACCATTAGTCGTTATATTATTATTGAGCTGTGACGCAGCTATAGCGTTCGATCGTTTTCTTGATGGGCTTCGACCAGGGTTAAGCGCAGGGTTATTGGGTTTTATTCTTCCCATCTTGAGGTTCATTACAAGACACTTCTTCGAGGTCATATGAGAAGAATAGGAACCGGAATGGGAAAACTTTTTACCACAGTTCGCACATTCGAAGGGTTTTTCGCCACTATGAATACGCAAATGCTCCTTCAGATGGTGCTTGAATTTGAAAGCTTTATCGCAGTCGTTGCACTTATATTTTCGCAACCTGGCACTCTCGTCGTGACTGATCATGTGTCGCTGCAATCTGTACACGTTGATAAAGCTTTTGTGGCAGATCTTGCACGTCTGAGGACAATACAGAATTAGCTATTAGTTCCTTCGGTTCGAAAGAAAATTTTCAGCTAAGTAACATATTTGATGCTAGTTGTGGGGAATTGAATGAGCACTGACATATTGGATTTTATCCACCTGTGTGTTGGGGGAGTGGAGTTTCTCGTGACGCTCGAGTTGCTCGCGGGTGGGGTAGGCGCCGCGGCACTGGCTGCAGGAGAAGGGGCCGCCGGGGCCCAGCGGAGACCCGCCGCGCTCCTCTTCCTCCTCTGACGGCTTGCCTTCAGACCCCCCGCCCGCAAGCGGTCGGACTGTAACAAAACGAAACTGTCTTTTATATGTTTTCTTAATTTAAACACACAAGTACCTAGAGGAGGCATATAAACATACAACCGAACTTGAAACCTGATTGTAATAACATAGCGTTGTCAATATTATTACATAGGAATAGTTAAGTCTAGGTCTCATGATGTAATGACCAGACTTGTTTATGTAACATTCCGTTCAATGTATTAGGCCATGACTTTAAGGTGATGGCAGCTGTTTCTCATTCTAAGCAATGAGAGACGAGGTTTGTTTGGAGAATGAGTAAAATGCAAGTTTTGTATATTTGTACGGGACTTGGCGGACGGTAGCTTCCCAACAGGTGTAACTTCTTACATTCTCGCTAACTTTTAAAATCTTACCTCTCTTATGCAATTCCTGGTGTACGGTACGGTTAAGACAGCTTTTTATAATTATGTATTGAATTAGCATTGTAGTTGTGACGAGATGCTAATGTTAACGCAACAAAAGTTAAAAATAATCTGTCACAGCCTCACCGGTGTACCTACATATCGAACGGTGCTCACCTACGCGTGTCAATTATTCGGTAACAACGTCGAAATTACGTTTAAAAACCGTAAAAAACGTCGATAGCCTGTAAAGCGCAATAAAACCGACAATAAAGCCTCGCCCCGTAGTTCAGCCGGCCGGCAGCGGATAAACAATTAACCGTATTCATTCGCATTTAAAATGATCGCGGACACCTTTCCTCGCCGTATACAAACAAACGAGGCAACGATTCAATTTGGAGTCGGTTATTTGTGTAATACGGGCCGTTTTACCGCGTAATATCATTTTTAAAACGTTGTCGGTACGTGGTGGTTGTAAATCAAGGATAATAAAGAGAGGAGCAGTGGCACGACGTATTAATTAACGCGCCGGCGCGAGCGTGCGGCCCGCGCTACGGTCTCGTTATATTCCGTTACCGTTTCAAAACCTTTATGGAACGGATGTTTTATTTGCCAATATACATCGATATCGCAATATACAAGTAATGTTAGTGTGGACGCTACCTGCTGTTGACTAGTCATTTGTTGTGCACTTGTTTGCGACCATGTCCTCTTGTCGCGGTTTATGGATGCACGAACGCCCATATGTTCGTTTTGATTGTCGATTTGTAGTCTTTATGAAACAAGTTGGATGGCGGACAACTCTGTTAAATCAACACTTTATGAACCCCGGCCAACAGTACGCCGCCTTCACGAGCTTACATTCTACTTTGAAAACTTTTTAGATATGCTTACCTACCATACAATACCATGAATTCATAACGCTAATTTGAAGCCCCGCGATCTGCTGCCGGGCTCCGGTACTTGTAGGTTTTATCGGATTATACAGATTTCATGATGAATGTTGAAGATGTAAGTAAAAAATACTTTATATTACCATTTTCTAAAATGGTACCCCGTTAATTTCTCTACAAAATTTGAACAAGGAAATTAATATTACTCCTTATTTTTTAATGCATGCAACGACTAATGTCACCATATACCTACATATTTTTATTTTCTAAAATTAAACAGAGCGTTTATAATATGTCTGACATTTTATCTGTTCCACTTGATGTACTCACGTACCTTAATAGGTACTAATACAGATACGTAGCTAGTAATGGAGCTTCAATTTGCCGGTGTATTTATTGTAATGCAGCGCAACTGTCCGACGCCGACGGGGCCACGGGGGGCGGCGCGCTGCGGTCGGCGCGGCGGCGCGCAGGTGCTGCACACGCGTAAACCTATGTTGTGTTCACAAATAACGTACAGCTAAGATAACGATAATTAATTTTCAATTTTAATATTTCGTATTAAATTATTTCGTAAAAGTTACATCTTTTTATTAAAGTCGTGGAACTCATTCTACTGGTTGGATGGTAGCTTTTCTACCGTAAAAAACTTCATTGAGTGTTCCGTTACAGTTTTTATATAGGTAGCTAATCAATACGAGTCGTAGATTCCTCGATACAGGAGTTTTAGTGATTTAGTCTCATATACCTACATCAATTTAAATCAGAATTTCAAAAACATTGTTTGGAATTTAGGTAAATAGTATTTCGAAAGGTTACCTACTGATTAAATGATAATAATTTCGATAACAGTCACTTGAATTATTACATACTTACACATAATATAAATATTTTCGAAAACAATAACATTGAAACAAATTTTTTGTAATGTGATAAGATGAAAAAACTAAACATAAGATATGGTACGTAGCGTGTATAGGAACACGTTATACAATTATAAAGGGTAATTAGTGCAAGCAATGGCTCGGCGCGCCCGCTCACCGGTATTGAATTTTAGAAAATATGGCCTCGTTGGCGGCACGCACGCACGCACGTACCGCCCGCACCGCCAGCCCGCACTGCGCGCGCGAACCTTTGTTACGGATATTCCAATATGTTTGTCTCGCCTATTATCATTATATCGATGTGTAATAAAGACTTACGTGAAATTGTAGATACTGGTGTATTCAGAGTTTACATATTTTTCTACCAAATACGGTATGGTGTCTACTCTATTTACTTACTACACGTTACTTTAATAAAAGCTAGTACTGGGTAGACAAAATAAATATGAATTGTCTTACTATTAATGTAAATAATGGTGGCTTTTCCGTAACCAACCCTGAATTGAGAGCGGAGCGAACGGCATTTAGTACGCGAAGGTCATTTCAAAGTTGTAAGTTCGTTGAGAAAGCTGCGTGTGTTTAGTACAGGTTGACTGCTCATACAACGTCTTGAATGTTTCTGATTATTTACTTTCGATTTAATAAGTAATCTAATTGTAAGAATCGTCGCAACTGTCTTGTCGATGCTATAGTGAAGAAACCTGCATGCTGAGTGGGTGTTTGCGGGTTCAATTAGTATACCTATAGATTTTTGTAATGAGCACGTAAATGTGTTCTCTGTCCCAATGTAACATTGTTCGAGTTTGTAAATGTAAGACAATTGTAAGTAAAATTTTAGTCGTGACTGGAATAATCGTAGTAGACGCCTACCGTCAGCTGGTTGCAGCCGGCCACGTGTGTGTTACATTTTTTAAGCCGATATGATA
>DWDV01003046.1:0-10935 GCA_018245615.1 Mimoniades ocyalus | reverse complement strand
TTAAAAGTAACTGGTGAAACGTGGGAATGTGCTACATTCCTCTGCCTACCTCTTCGGGGATTACAGGCGTGAAGTTATTTTTTTTTTTTATGTTACGTAAAGAATGTGCTCTTAATAAAATTAGTTGGGTAACATAAAGGGCTAGAATTAACTTTCCAGTTACGAGAGCTCAAGTCTTTAACGAGCAGAGTAAAATTGTACTGTTAAAGCTATCGACGCGGTCGCGGCCAGAGGCGGAATGTATGAATAATGCATGTCATTGGACGAAAAATCACGTCGGCGAACAGCGTGGGCTTGCGTAGTGTCGAGCATTGGATATGGAACGAGATCGAGACTAGTGGTGGAGTAGGCCTAGCTGGAAATTGTAATGGTAATAATTATGGATTTTAATTACGTTGGTTGTATAGAAGGAAGTACTTATGTCGACTTGAACATTATCTTGGGTATTGCTCCAAATGCGTATCGTACGTGTAGTATCAAACGTACCGTACCTAGTATGTATGTGGAAGTGAAAATTATGTTTGTATGTTGGCTACATACTCGTACATCACACGTGAAATAAAGTGAACACAATAGAACAGAATTAAATGATAGCATATTGAACAAGTTAATTGCTCTTTGAGCTTAGACTAATGGAATTTCAATTAATTACGTGAAAAACAAGTTGAATTTCGTCGTTTGAGAGACAAATTGTTCGATTTTCGACAACGACGTGAATGGAGTGTATACATTAAATTTCTGATAGTCTTCTAAGTTTGATAGTATTTGTGTTTACGAATTTTCTTTATCTACCAGGTTTCTTACGAATCATTTCTTGAAATTCAAAATTGAAGTTCTACAAGAGATAAAAATTCGCAAAGGTTGGTATACCTTCACAACAAGCTCAAGACACCACATTACTCTACCTGTATATAACATAGCATCGCGTACACTGTGAATGTAAGACGTAAAATATCGTTTGGCATTCCTCAAGCGGCGAGCGAGCGAAGCAAGCAACGAGGATTAAATGTCCGTCAGAAATGCTTCTAAAAATTTCGAGTTGGTACTAAATAATTGAAAGACACTTTATTTAATTGTTCCTTACTGTAGGTACGTACGTACACGTTATATATTATTATTTTTGGTTAACGTTAAAATTTATTTACAGTAAAAACTGTACGAAAATACTTTTACCGCCTTGTTGATCTATGGTTGCAAGCGCGAATTCATATCTTGAGTTTGATCCGCGATATTATTGGATTTTTCTAACTTAATATTCGCAGTAGTAACTGGGAATCGTGGAATTGTATTATTTTTTTTTTGTGTACCTCTTCGGAAAAATACAGGCGTAATATTATGTTATGTCACAGCAAATACTGTATTGTTTTGGTGTAACCATACTTACTAAATATTAAAAGAAAAATTACATTGAGTTAGTTACAACTTCTATTGATCTCCAACCCTCAAGCTTAGCGTGAAGATTACAGGCGAAAAAAACCTTTTAAAAGATCTTATGCCCAGCTGCGGAATAGGATTACGATTGTAAATATACAATTTTGAAATTATAATAAGTATTATTTCAAATTGACCAATTTATACCGTACAGCTATGTTATATAATTATGAATCATTTACATTCGATATCAGTGGCACGGATAAGTATGGCCGCGCGGCGAATGTGGCTCCGCGGCGAATGCGGCTCCGCGGCGCGGTAATGCCGCGGTGGTATTGTCTGAACGGGCTCCGCGCTCTTTATCTACTGAAAGCGGCGCACAAAACGTTTTTAGATAATGCGGTGTTTTGTTGTATTCACAAAAGATGACATGAATATTTAAGTCGCGGTACAGTTTGTTTTAAAAAAAACGTTTTAAATATTTCATTCGTGCACAGATTTACTGAATAAGTTCTCCGCGCTTGTTTGTTTCACTTTAAAGTTTACTGTTTTTATATTTGTTTTTAATAGCAATTTTATTAATATCAGTGGTGGTTTATTTCCCATTTTTGATAATATTTTACGACTTGATCGTAATGTTCAAACGTTATACAGATATAAAGATATTACTTGGTATGAGTGTCCTTTCATTTGCCAAATAATAATAATATATGGACTAACAATAATGAATATAAAATATATATGTATATATATGTATATAAAAAAGATGTAAAAGAAAATAATAATAAAAAATAATAATAATAATAATAGTAAATATAATACTAAAATGCTAATATGTATAATAAACGACTAATAACGAACAATAAAAAGAAAACAAAGTGAATAGCGTAACAGGTTGCTGGTATGTTTGTGTGAGTGGGTGCGTAAGTGGGCGTGTGAGTGGGTGTGTGTTTATGTTTGAGTGTCTGTCTGTTTGTTTTTACAGTGTTTTCTGCAGTTTCAATAAATGCGATTTATATTTTGCTTTGAAATTTTGTACTTCTTCTAGGTCACGAATAGGTGGAGGCAAATTATTCCAGCACTTAGTGGCACTGTATTTGAAGCTGCCACGAAAAGCTGCATTGCAGCGAGCTGGATATAAAAGCCTGCGTGAATTCCTCAAATTGGGATTGACTGTTTTTGCCCATAAAAGTTTATTATATAAATATGTCGGGCATCTAAATTTCACAATGCCGAAGAGCAATGACGCAAAGTGAAGTTGTCGACGAAATTTCATTTTTAAAATGTTGGCCCCATTGATGTATGGCGTAACGTGCGCGCGGTGCGGTATATTAAAACAGTATCGTGCGCATGCATTTTGAACACGTTGTATGAGGTTTTGGGTGCGTACTAGCAACCTAGGGCCTATGACGATGTCAGCATAATTGAGTTTCGAAAGAATCAATGTATCACACAACTTTACTCGTAGGTCAGCATTGATATAGTCTCTTATCCTATAAAGCACTTTGAGACGATAAAAGCAATTGCGCACTGTATTTATCACATGCATCTCAAACCGCAAAGATTCGTCCATTAGAAGACCAAGATTACGCGCCTCTAATACTCTTTGTATAGGTTCACCGTTAATAATTACGCTGGGGTTATATGCAGTGATTTTTTTTATTTGCTTCTTTGTTCCAATAATTAAAAATTGTGACTTGTGCGGATTTAATATTAAAGCGTTAGTATTAGCCCAGCAATTAATTCGTTCAAGATCAGCATTTAACTGTTCCAACGCTACTTTGGTTTCTGAGGGTTTAAATGAAATATAAATTTGTAAGTCATCAGCGTACATATGAAATTTGCAAAACTTAATATGTTTCACTACGTCCGCACTGTATAAAATGAAAAGCAGGGGCCCTAAAATCGAGCCCTGTGCTACTCCCCTTCTTAATTCTTTGCTGGAAGACAATTGTTTTCGACCTCCATTGTCTTGGTCCAAAACCACACATTGAGAGCGATAGCGGAAATAACTGTCAAACCAATTCACCGCCTCTTTGCACAGACCATAGTAGGATAACTTAGACAGAAGCAAAGGAATATTTATGCTGTCAAATGCACGGGTGAAATCTAGCAAAACAAGAATAGTTCCCTCTCCTCGGGCCTGAGCTGTAAGAAGGTCGTCTACTACATCGGTCAAAGCAGTAACAGTACTTCGTTTATGCCTGAAACCAGACTGTGTTAAGGGTAAAATATCATTAGACTCCAAGTAGTATTTCAATTGATTACATGCAATTTTTTCTAATATTTTAGAAGTATTTGGCAAAATGCTTATAGGACGAAGATCTTTTAACCCCATGGGATTTTCCTTCTTGGGCAATGGCTTAACTAAAGCTTGCTGCCATGAATAAGGAAAGGTACTGCTAGAAAACGAAGTGTTTACAATTTCAGTTATTACCTCAAGAGTTACTGGTAACGTTAATAGTAACATTTCTAGAGAGATTCCATCGGTGCCAACAGCATTGGACTGTAAAGACTTGATGACTTTGGTTACCTCTGCATTTGTTGACTTATTAAATCTGAACGATGCTGACGAATGTCTGTGAAATTCGAAGAATGTAATGTACGAAAGTGGTACATTACAGTCCCCTGGAACATCCAAAAAGTGGTTATTGATTACGTTCGGGTCGTACAACCCCCCAGGTAGAGACAAGTCCCTTGTGGCTTTAGTAGTGACGTGCTGCCTAAGGTGCTTCCACATAAGGTTAGGCTTTGAGATGTTTGCTTTAACGTAGTAATCAAAGTATGCCATTTTTTCAGAAAATAAAGCGTCAGTAACAATTTTTTTAAGCTGTAAATAGTACGACTTATGAGAATTCAAACCGGTCTTGCGCGCCCTTCTTTGCGCCTCGTTCCTAGTTTTCATCATAAGCCTGACATTAAAAGTAACCCAGGGATGCTGGTGATCTTTTATACATATAGTTCTAAGGGGCGCATGTGAGTCAAACAGCCGTGATATCTGAGCAGTTAAATTAGTAGTCATGTCATTCACATTGTCTAGTCTGCAAATACTTCCCCAGTCCAAAGCTAGCAAATCATTACGGAACCGGTCTAAGTTAATGTCCTTGATTGGTCTGTATGTCAAAAATTTGCGGGATTTAGTAATTTTAAGAGCATTAAGTTGACAAGTTATAAAGGAGTGACTACTTAAATCCTTTATGTAAGTAGCTCGAACGCGCGTAACAGGGGCATCAGTGCAAAAGAGGTCCAAGAGTGTTTCACTATGTTCGGTAAAATGGGTAGGCACATTAACATGCTGCTTCAAATTAGTAAAATTTAGAAAATCATAGATCGATTTGGTATTTACGTGCTGTAAGTTTAATAAATCAACATTAAAGTCACCTAAAATCATTGTATAAGTGTGCCATTCGAAGGAGGACAAGGAATCCGTAAGAGCATCCAAAAAGATTTGCAATGATAACCATGGCGGCCGATAAGCAGTCCCTATAATCATTGATTTACCCCTAAATTTAATACTCAACCACATCTGCTCAACTAACTGAGAGACCGGATAGGGAAGAACCTGCGCTCTGAGGCCTTTTCTTATATAAAATCCTACCCCACCACCACGTGCACGTATTTCTACTGGCCTGGGTGTATGTATTAATCTGTATCCAGGAACCACAGGCGCACGCTTTTCCTCCCCCTGTCTTAACCAAGTTTCATTAATAGCTACTATATCGGCAGCATGATCCAACAAAGCGGCTATAAACTCATCATGCCGAGCTCCAAGTGACCCCGGATTAAGTAAACCAAATTTTATACCTTCAGCACTATTCATTATTAAGAAGAAATAAACACCAACTTGAATGTGATTTACTCTGAAATGTATAATTTTTATTCATTAGTATTATATTATAGCGTAATTGTTCAATTAAGGAGCAGTTTAGTATGCTTGTAAAATAATATGTTAAGAGTATAAATAAATTAGATGATTTAATATTAAAATAAGATATAGTGTAATAATTAAAATAAAATTGTAAATAAGATATGTATATAATATTATTACTATGATATATTATTGTTATATTACAATATGTGCACTCACACTGACTAAACAACACCGCCTCGAATCTCATTAAAACTAAGCGCAACACTATGCGGTACAATAATAGCATCAATAATTCTACTCGAGACCTAATAAATGAAACAAGTATAAATGTTTGCTTATAACAAAATCCTAGACTATTAAAACTTATAACACAATGGATAGACTTCATTTTATTATTTATTCGTATTGACAAGAAATTTTTCAATGTCAGAATCAGTGCGTACACGGTGCGCCGGGGACTCAGAGTTTCGCCTAATGTAGATGCGCCCGTCACGCGTCCATACGTACTTCCAACCTTTAGCTCGGGCCTCCTCTCGCGCTCTATGAAAAAGCTGCCTGTTAAACCAGGTCAGTCTTTCATTTACGTAGATGCGTGTTGGCGGGGTGGTGGGCAGGATTCCTGCTGTGTCCGCACCTCGACGAGTGCGAGCGGCGCGGATTAATTGCTCGCGGAGCGCCTTACGCGCCAGACGCACGACGAGGGTGCGCGGGCGCGGGGCGGTCTCGCCCACACCATGACGCTTGCCTCGACGTTCCGCGCATATTATTTCGCGCTCATCTAGCGTAACACCTAATTTTTGTGCTACTAAAGTTGCTAGTTGGATAGGGTTTTCATTTGTTTGTTCCTGCAAACCCGTTATCTCAATATCTGACAGGTAAGATTCCTGGTCTCGATCATTTAGGTAGTATTCAATTTTCAAGTTAATGTTAGTCCCTGATACGACATCAACTTTTGCTTCGACTTCAGTTAGCCGCTTATTAACTGAAATAACCCTCTCCTCTACCGTATTGAGCCGGTTGTTAAATTCAGAAACAATGGAATTAAGTTTAATAACTTCCTCTTTAAATGTCGTCATATCTGCCCGACAATTAGACATTTCTTGGAGTATCGTTGTTAACTGCGATCTAATTGTCTTAATTTCTTGGGCAACGTTTATGTCACTACAATCACCCGATTCTGAGTCTGAATTGGACGATTGAGGAGTTACATTTTTACTGGGAACAGCCGACTTGCTTTTACACGCTTTACATTGCCATTTTGCTGGAACACGGTTATCGGAACCAGTAATGCAGTGGCGATGGAATATCAACCCACAATTATTACATTTTACGCCATCTGCTGGCGAGAATTTTCCACATACACCACACTTGTTGGCCATTATGATGTGCTAGCAATTATAATAAACCACTTTGCACTGCTATTTGTCGCTAGATGGCGTTGTTTGTATTGACGATGTGGATTTTGTTTAAATTATTAGGTTACCAGGTTTATTATGCGTTGAATTATTAACCAATATCTTATTATTATAATACAGTTCCGCGGCACTGGTAACAAGATTCTGCGATAACATAAATCACTTCAATCCGGCGAGAAAAGTAAACAAAATTGCGAGTGACAGATGACTGAGCAAAACAGCTGATCGAAAATCAGCTGATCGATTAAAATATCAATATCACTGTTTCACACGAACAAGAATTATCGTCCTTAATGCACTGAAGTATACTGCACAGTATCACACTAGATAAAGTCAATATTAATAACAGATATTATTTTTTTAACGAAAAAATTACTAGTGTTGACACGATCACCAAGGCACGAACTTCCCCCGTCTAGACGTCATAGAGATATTCAACTCTCTGTCTACCCTGGACTTAGCGCAGCTTAGGTATTTCAACATATCAGTCGTGATATGTTCGTCTGTTAAAATGACTTGTGACTTATACAAAAATATTCAAGGCAATATTATCTATTTACAGAGTACAAATTTTAAATATTAAGATTAAATACTTCATATCACATACTATACATCTCATTTATTTAATTATTATCACGTACATATGTTGGTTACACACAAAAACACTAATTAAGTACAAAATATTGTACATTTATGAGAAAGTGCTAAAAAGTGTGAGTTGTAAGAGTTGTAAAGTGTAAGAGTTTTAAATTGTAAATAAGAGTTATAAAGTGTAAAGTGTCAGAGCTCCAACCGCAGTCGCAAATAAGCGCTACAAAAAATAAGTTAAAACCAATTTTTTTAAAAAGTACAGTAGCGCACAAATCGTAACATAACTTCGTTATTTAGAGAACATAAATGGTGGACTATTTCGTTCCGACTAACATTACATTATGTTTCGATTAAAAATGGTTTTTTGTGTCGCCGTGTCGCTTGGGTGCTTCAGATGGCGACGCGTTCACCGTATTCAGTAGTGTGGAATCATTGATATTTATACCACAGTTTCTCGCTCTCCCGTATACTACATTCCACTGCCTACCTCTTTTCGGATTAAAGAATGATGTTGTGTTCCTTATAGCATTGTGATAGTTACAATCGAATAATGTATGCCAATAATTTCTTACTGACAGAATAAAATGAAAGTTTGGACGCAGCAATTGTCAACATTTTAATACTTTTTTATGTAATAACTTCAATCTATGTTATATTCAAAGCGGGCGGACGATGACGTAATATCTCGAGTCTGTCATAAGTTATCCGATAACTAATAATATCCCAAGTAATTAGTCGCTCGCCATGACGTCAAGAAGCTTCGATTAATTATTTGTTCTTGGAGCAATCACATGATTAATTGATTCATTCGTTCTCTGAGCAATCAGTTCTCTATAATAAGTTTGTCATGTACATGTATTTGTATACATGCAATAAACTTCGGTCTCTGATACGTTATGATTATTGTATTATTAGTTTCAGCTTCTACATTACATAACAGCTGTGTAATTCTCGTGATTTGATTCAGCCTCTTACTCCATCGGCCCGGGTTTATATCCTGGCGCGCACGTTTTGCAAAATATGTAAGTTTTAAGCGTAAATATTACTACCGTTGAAGGAAAAAAGTGAGGAACTTATAAGAACGATATGAAAAATATGAACGATATGAAGTTTGTCAATCGACACTGGGCCAGCGTGGCAGATTATCACCTTAACCCTCTCATTATGAGTAAGGATCCGTGTTCCTACAGCGAAACGATAAAAATTGTCAAAAAAATACATAATACTAATGCGTATTGGAAGCGATACAGCGCGCGGAATGCATCTCTATAAACAGTATCGAACGTTTTTGGATTTCACGTCTGAGCAATAAAAGTACTCTCACCAATCTGCGTACATTAAGTTCCGTACTCCTTTATGTAAACAATAATAGTAAATGCCGTTTTAATCACAGAAATAGAGTCTTTAACTTGGAAATATTTACAATTTGGCAGAATATTCGAGATGATATCGTTGCAACTAAAACTTTGGTGTGACAGAATATTTAACAATAGAAAATAATATTTAAATGTGATAAAAATGTATATAAAATAACAGGAAAGAATGTAGTGGAAGAAAAAACGGACAACTTTGTCGTTATTATATCATTTTTGAAGTTAGACTGCAGGAGCTTACCGTAAATTCGCGTGGTTAACGGTACGGTATACGGTATACGGTAAAAATACCGTAAAAAACAAAACGTGTGTATGTTGTTTATTATGGTTTCCTGTCTGCACCGGGCACAGCGAGTTAACATTGATTGTGGTATTATTTTACTTATAAAATCCTGCTTTTCGTTCTTAAGCGCAAATTACTTATAATAATAATATCTTGGGACATCTCCACACGGCCATCTGATCCCAAAGTAAGCGTCAAAAGAGCTTGTGATATGGTAACCAGATGGCTGATAAACTACATATATACATAGAAATTTATACTTAAATAGATATTTTTTTTTACACCCAGACACAGAACAAATACTTATGCTCATCACACAAATATTTATTCTGGGTGGGAATCGAACCCACGACCCCCGGCGCAACAGTCAGGTTCACTAACCAATGCACCAACGGGCCAGTCCGTCCAGTCAAATTTCCGTACTGTCATCATTTTATAAACTAACATCAACAAATTTCAACCAAATTTCTGTAAATTTATCATATTAAAATTTAATGATATTTAATTTAATACGCAGAAGAACTAACGTCACTGAGGTAGCTCTCAAAGTTAACAAGTTGAAGTGGCAATGGGCAGGCCACGTCGCTTGAACGACCGATAACTGATGGGGAAGAAATGTCATCGAGTGGAGGCCGCGTCTCGGAAATAGGAGTGTAGGACGCCCTCTTTCCAGGTGGTCTGACGACCTGAAGAAGACACCGGGGTACCGCTGGATTTGGAAGCCTCACGAAAGGGACGAGTGGCGCTGTTTAGAGGAGGCCTACGTTCAGCAGTGGACCTCCAAATGCTAATGATGATAATGATGAATTTAAATCAGTTATACTATTCTGTTATCATAATAAAAATAGCTAGTAACACAAATTTAAAATTTTAAAATTAATCGAACAAACTGAGTCGTCACTCAATTTAGTGCTTCAAATAACAAAACTTTTCGCTCATATTATGACAAGACGTATTAAAACACGACACGTATGTAACAGAGCGTGAGCCCGACAGGAGCGAAGGGTGCTGGAAAAATTGCCACATAACACAGGAATGTCTTAATACGAGAATATGTACTGTAGGATACACTACGCATTAACGTGTGAGCAATAAACGCATTAGACGCATATTATTAAATCGTTAATACATATTATTATTACTTGGCTGGTCACTGCCGCCGAACCAATAACAGTTTAAGTAGACGTGTTCTAGAGCGGAATGCACGCTTTGGCAAGCGCAGGACGCCCTCAAAGTAACTGAAGTGACGATATACGTAAAGTGTTTGGCAGTGGTTGGACACAAAGAGCTGGAGTCGAGATCAGTGGCGTGCCATTGTAGAGATCTAAGAATGTAAAGTAAAACATACATATCATTATTACCTGTATCAATCTACTACTAGACATAGGAATTCCCAAAGAAGATTTCCCCCGTAATCATAGACACAAAAAAAACAAACATGAAAATATAAAAAGTTGGCCATCTAAAGTGACCGTGTGTCACAAAACGCGACACGATCGTAAAAGTTAGAGACATACCCGAATATTAACGCTCGAGGATAGCTGGCGGCGCAACGTTTTGTGTCGTTTCGTTTACTGGTGACACATAAATAAACATCCTGTATATATCAATGTTATTTTTCTCATTCATTGTCCAATCTTTGGCGTGTTATGCCCTCTATTTTTCTATTAGCATTTCAAATTGAGTACGTACGATAAGTAGATGCCCACGTATTAAGTATGTAAATACATATATTTTCTTGCATATCTAATATACCTATATTTTATATGAGTGTGTAATAAATTTGCTTCACTAAACAAATTTTGCAAATATGAAAGAATATACTTCAAAATAGAATAAACGTACACAAAGTATTACAAAGGATTTGAGACAACGAGACGAACTTGAGAATGGTTGTTATAATACATTGTATGTAAATATGAACTTGACCACCTACGAAAAAATAAATATAAATATATAAATAAATATCTCGGGACATCTCCACACACGGCCATCTGATCCCAAACTAAGCGTCAAGAGAGCTTGTGGTAT
>DWDV01003045.1:0-10937 GCA_018245615.1 Mimoniades ocyalus | reverse complement strand
TCCATAGTGGGACGTAAACGTAACCGGTGAAACGTGGGAGTGTTCTGCATTCCTCTGCCTACCTCTTCGGGGATTACTGGCGTGAAGTTACGTTATGTATGTATGTATGTATATATTAGGATGAGTGATGTTACCACGTATGGAATCATCTACGTTTTTAACGAATGACTGAGGTCAAACAATGGTATAACTTTCAGAGAATCACTTTAACCGCATAGTACCGTATTTAAATAATTTCGATTATTCGGATGAAATTGTATGGTTCAAAATAGTTTTAATTAGAATCGGGGATACTTTTCCTCATTGCCGTAATTTTGTTTTGTTCTTAATTGATTTTTTTTATTACGTTTAAAAGGTTACTTCATGTCGACGTATACCTAATAAATAGGTTCAATAACACTTTCACTTCAATTTATACATATAAAGGGTACCACCACGTTCAGTTTATGAGACGTCTTAAAGTCGTAGCCCGATGTTGCCGTAGCGCAGTGGGCGGATGCGGGCCGTAGTATGCCGTAGTTCGCTGGAGGCGGGCGCGCCCGCTGGCCCGTCGCCCACCGTACACCGGCCCGACTCACCCGACTACGTCAGTCGAGCTCGCCGCTTCCGTGCGAGCGCACGTGTACTAGAGACATTTCAATTTACGCGCTTGATTCGCCGACTCGCATTTTCTGCGTATCATAAGCTAATTCCGCCGTATTGTATCTTATCGACCGTGCGTTTTGAACTGATAGTAGTGCGACCAGAGAGATGTGTGTACTGAACTAGCCGGTTGCGAAGATTGTGTTGGCAGTGTTATTTTTGGTGTTGCCTCCGTGTGTTGCAGTGTATGTGTGTACGTATGTGTCTAATGTGGAAGTGATTGCGAACTGAGAATAATTGTTGTTGATGCCTCTACCGGCGTTAACCCACGCTTTACGCTGAAGTGTCGTTGGATCGATAAGACTAACAGCTGTGCTGATTGCCCGGTAGACTGTACAGTCTTCAAAGGGGACATTACCTTACCAACAGGTAAAGTTTTCGTATTGTTAAATTTTTAACCAAAAAGAAACCAGTCACACTCCTGCATATTTAGTTATTAATTTGTCATAGTTAATGCTTTTTAGGTTTGAATAAAATTTGAGGTGTTGAGGTTTTCTGCATGATTTTTCTCGAATTAATATATCATGATAGCAGGAAAAATTGTTTTTTTTTTTATTATTTTATTTACTAAAAACCTGTTTATTTTTTTTCTTTTTTGACCACTTTAAGTAATCATACTTTTAAGGTGGCCATTAATATCATACATACGAATCTTAAGAAGTACGATATTAGCGATTTAAAAATCTATGCGGCTACCAAATACAATCAATTCAAAAGAATCGTTTTTGTTACCAAATATTTAACTTTACAGACATTTACATAATTATATTTCCAACTACAATTATGGAATCAACCTCGAGTACAATATGAAATTAAAGTTGCGCACAACGCCTGAGAAACAAATCGAGGTATTGTATTCGACAAATGTACCAATTTTCGTATTGTTGGACTTTGCGTGTTTACTTTTGTTTTGCGCACCCAAATGTATTTAAATTTAAAACTTTCCGGTACGCGGATAGATATAGCGACAGCGACACACTTCAGCTGGATAAGGGCCAAATTGCTGTGACCTGTATAATTATTCTGGTGCCTTAATCAAGTCCGATTGTATTTAAACGATGGGCATTTGTTAATAAGAAATGATTATCACATATTATTTTTTTTTATATTAAACCCGACTACAAGTGGTCAACGTCGCTTAAAGACATCAGCAACATCGGAGAAGTTGCGAATGTGTTTTCTGTCTTGAATTGTCATATGAGGTATATTCGATCTGTCTATCGTTTGCATTGTAAAAGTATGCACCGACTTAACTCACGTACGGCTCCACTGCGACTTCAATGCAATCGGCGGGAGCGCGTGTAGAAGTTCGGATTGGTCGGAATATAGTCAGGCTATTTCGAAAAAACATATGAATTAAGCCGATGCATGATTTAATCATGTATACATCACATTTTTTTCAAATAAATTATGTTTCTGTGCAATCGATTCGCATTAAGAATTAACACGAGGCTTTTGTAGGTTTTATTTATAAGTCAATTATTAAAAAATAATAAAAATATGAGGGTATCTATATAAAGGATGGATTATCATCATATCGATATCGATATCATGATATCGATGATATTGATTTGTTATTACCATCATCAACCTGCCTCAGTCTAGACAAGATACTGGCCTACCGCGTGCAGTTTCTGCGTGAAGTCGTACACAGATTTTTTCAGTTGTTATATGCCCCTATATCTGACAATATTGATAAGCGTTTAGAAGAAATTGCACTATAATCCATGATATTATTATATCACCACGGCTGGTCTTACTGCTACGGTGTACTCATTTCTAATTTTATTGTATAATTATATGTAGTTGGAATTAAAAATCTGTGTCATTTGGCACGTGTACAATGCGGAAAAGTTTTTTCGAAATTACACTATTTATGAGCTCGCAAAAACCAAGACGTCCTCAGTGAAGTGGGGCACGTGGAGACGCCACTGTCGCGTGTCACGTGTCTCGGCCGGAAGCGGCCCGCCGCCGCGCCGGGTCGCTTCTCATCCGGTCACGCTGATTTAATCATACTTTAATCAACATCGTAAAGTTCATTTTTTGCTTTTGTTTAATCGTTCTATTCCAAGGACATACAAAGCGACGCGACGGTTTATAAAATATTTCGCGAATCGACTTGAATTTTAATGCTGTTGATAAATAATTTATATTTGATGAATAATAATATTTTGTTTAAAATAATTCTAATTATTAACCTCGGTCGTATTTCTATATACCGAATTCGGTAAGAACAGCTTCGCAAGGTTTATCGCAGATGCCGATGTTTACGTAGATTAGTAGAGAATAATGCTGATAAATAATGTTATGAAACTCATTTTAATGTTATTGTTTATTAATTTGATACAATCGGTAATCTCATAAAAATCTATAATGTACATTAGACTTATATTATGTCTATATTTATATGTACCACCTATATTTGTAGTTTATCAGCCGTTTGGTTATTAGGTACAGCATGGGCTCTGCGTTCTGTTTGTTAAGATGACCGTGTGGGGTGGTGTCCAAAAATTCCATATTATGTTAATATTTAGTATAAGCTGATACCCGCGACATGGTCTGCGTTCTTTTATGGTATTAACAATATATTTTATGTACAGAGAAGAAACCACAAAAAAATATTGACTACTTTTTAAATCTTAAAATTCGTTAAAAAATTTACCCTTTTAAAACGTAATAATATTAGGTACATTAAATAAAGATATCGTATTTTTTTTATTAGGGCCAAGTGTCTTAGAATGAAACTAAAAAAAAAAGCAACGTAATGTATCCCGATAGTTTTTGCACGACGCGCGCACAACGACCGACCCTTATCAATTTACATACATAAATTATTATATCCCAAGGTATTACCTTCCAACCATCCATAATCCTTTGCAAGTCCACTACTCCATTAAAACGGTGCCCTTCCATCGGCTCCTGGGATTTTTGACTTCAGCCGCAACTACACGTAGCTTTTTTTCTAAACGTCCTACCCCTATGCTGCTCTTGCTGACGTATTTAGTTATTAGATACATGTATGTAGGTATATATGAACACTGTATCCCATATCTATCACCGTTCTAGACATTTTCGCCCTATTTAAGTTTCTTGCTGCTTTTTCTTGACCTTTTTCGCTCCCTCGTCACGACCTTACACTGAGAATAAGATACGTGTGGCTAATCTCTTTGTATGGTGAAGTTTTCTGTTGGATAATAAAGGTTTTGTGATATTCCCGTCTTTAATGTTCAAGGAAATTTTGTAGAGTTAAATGTCATTGTATTGAAGTGAGTCATCCAAATTGTGAGGCAAGTTAATACTTTTCCTACAGGTACTGTCCTATACGTAGTATTCCCTATATGTATTATTATAAAGTCACTCCAGGTCTCTTACGGGATAGGCAGAGGGTCATTGCAATAAAAATAAAGAAATACTGACTAAAGAAATTCAGGTTTTTTAATTTATGTATTTGAGCCTCTAAGTATATTATTATTGTATAAATAGCGCGTATCGAATGCCAAATTTCTCCATCCTTACGGACCTGACGTGTTTCTTCGATATATATATATATACCCTGTCCATTTATATGTATTAAGCGTATTACCGACTAGAGTGACTCAAATTCTTATAGACAGGAGATTGAAGAATTATATACTCATTGTCAATGCTTAAGGTTGTTTATGTTTTCATTAGCTTCAGTTTATTAATTATATTTATATCTATATTATATTATAAATATAGTTATATATTATAAATTCCAAATTTATGTATTTTAATACGCTCCACATCCGGGAGCTTATTCCAGCGAGTTGCTCAAGCGAGAATTATATGGGATGTAGGTCAATGACCAATATGATTTTCAGTCGTCTTTAACGGGTGGTTAATGTCCTAATAGTCCCCAATAATTTTTTACAATTTTTATTTATTACTAAAGACCTTTAGTAAAGAGCAATTTTTATTATTACTAAAGATACCATACATACGTCAATAAAAAAGGTCAAGTTCATACGTAAAAAAAAGGTCCGTAAGGAGAGATATTTGCTGACTGGCGTCTTCGGTCTACTCCAGTAAGAAAACTAGCGTAACGGTATCATGGTAAATAAAATGTCGATTAACGTTAATTATCTCTCCAGCTACATTAATTGTAAAATCATTGAGATGCTCATCATTATGAATGTATGTATTAACCATTACGTTAATTGGAGATTTTTTTATATATTTATTTTGCCGAATACCTTTTGTTTATGGTCTGTCAGTAAACCGTCAGGAGAAAATCTTCACACGTTAGAATTCACCCAGAAAGTTCTTTAAGGTGTTTGTATTTTACAAACCTGCATTTGGCTAGCGTGGTGTCACTCTGCGACCTTAAGCGTAGTCATTTTCAGATGAGACCAAGTGTCGAACTGGAAAAGTATAAATACTTTGTGGTAGTTGAAAATGACTTAGTATTGAATTTTTTCAATGTGCTACTGTAAAAAAATCGCTATGATCGCCAAATTTGAGGCTCAGTGGGGTAACGTTCGTTGGAAATAAAAAAAATCAGTTTTTCAAATTTGAATTTATTGATGTCCCGCGATTATATCACCAATTTGACATTGACTTGATCTTATTAACAAACAACACACTAAACGGACGAACTGTTACTAACATTCCTATTCGTAGGATCATGTCCGAAATCGGTTGCAGATGTTGTCGGCGGACGACAGCGACCGCAAGCGGTTGCTGCCGGCTCCTGTTTTAAGTAGAACTCCAAATGTTTGAGCATTTTGAAACTAGGTCTTCTTGGCATATTTAGTAAGTGATTGCGATTTTTCCATTAGCCTATTAAAAGGCAGGCTTGACTGACCGGACACTAATCACTTCCCACGCCTTTCTTGTCTCCCCCCCCCCCCTCCCCCTCCCTCTGTATATACATATATGAGTATGAGAGAGAGGAGAGAGAGAGATAAATAGCAAATACGATAATATTCCTAGAAGAAAAAGACAATCAGGGTTCTAGAAGTAAGGGATGATTGATAATAATGTGAAAAGGGAAGGAAGTCCGTACAAACTTGGGTATCTATAATAGTCTATATATGGTGTAATTTTGTGAGAAAACAGACTTGTAAGATTGACACAAAAAATATGTTAACATTTTGCAGGAATGGCTAACTTTTTTTTACCGCGACTCGCATATGTTTCAATATAAACATGTTATTTATTTGTTTGGTTAGCGAGATTTACGTTATATAAAATAATACTCCACGTTTAGTAACAAACGTAACATCACGCTAATAATGTTGTGGTGGATTAGTGTACCATTGTTCCATGTTTCACCATGGAACGGGTGTTGAGCCGTACACCGGACACAAATTCAGACTCCGTGCAACAATAGTCATAATATATATGCAATAATATTTATCTTACAAAATGGGTCGTACCGTTGTTAACATTTCTAGCTTCTAGAATAGTTTGCGTAGATTTTATTTCTAAGCGTTAATAGTATCTACAGACCTTGGTTTTATTGTCGCTCCGTTAATCTACGAGTATTTTATGTCTCGCATTTGACATTTCAATTTTTACGTGCTTGGCCTTTATTACGAATTTTTAATTGAATCTTTACGTGTATGTATTTAATAAAACGTGAAAAGAAATCTTTGTATAACTTTTTAGGAATATTGCACGCATGATCCGGTTTGATATTTGGTATGGTGGAAGTTTTTGAAGAGGAGTATAGAAAGTTCAATCTATTATGTAATAGCAGTTTTAAATGAATTAAATTAATTAAAGTGAACATTCATTGTTTACGTTGATATTGTCCACGACAAACACATGACCTATGGTCGAACAGTAGTGCAGTGTAGAGATCTATACAGAAATACACTTTAACATAAGAATTTCAAACACAACTTCAAGACTTAAAATTCGAATGAATTAAGGTCGAATGTAAACGAACGTTGGATCATTAGTATTATTGTTTAATTTATTTACAACAATATTTTCAAACCTTATCAATGTAATGTGATGTATGTATATATTTACGAAGGTAAATTTGAATACGATTTATTTATTATTATTACTGTCCGTAATAAATGCTTTCAGTCACATTTGCAATTCACATTACATAGAAGAATACGACGAAAATGTAAAAATCTCTTTCTTAACAATCGACGCTAAATTATATATGGTACATGTAAATTACACGAAGGGGGTGGGTGAAATATTTCAATTGTGCGCTTCAGTCGTGCGATTAATGCCGCAGTACATAAAAACGCGGTACGCGACGCGAAATAGTTTCCCAGTATGCAATCAACAACACGTTTACAACAACACGTTTTGATTACGACGTGTGTGTGATAATTGGACTTGGGTGTTTCATTTGCACATGCTGTCATACAGTGGTCGTCTGGTATATTACGTAGTTGGCTATTTGCATTCACCTAACGTTATTGCATATATTGTGTTTGCGTGAATTGAAATGTAATAATATAAACAGTGATAGCTCAGTAGTCGTTTAGAATTCAGCCTCTCATTTCCGGGGTCCGGCTTCAAATTCTATCCCATACCTCTTTGTATACAAAACTTTGTTTAAGATCGATTATTATTATTTGCTGTTGTAAAGGTCAAGGAAAACTTTACTAGGTAATCTGTGCGTACTTAAGAGTATTCCGTTAATTTCTTCGAGACGTATAAAGTCTACCAACCAACATTGGGCTAGCATAGTAGACTCCAGCATTGACACTTCACATTCTGTAAGGAGATCCCTGTGTAAATAGTAAGCAGTTAAAGGAGTGCTGTTGAAAAGCAAAGCATTTTACCTTGAGATAGGAAAAAATCTATACGGACCCAGTAACTGTTTTATGTGAATTGCTTAACATCTCTCCGATACTGTAGCAGAGTGATAATCCTGTTGAAGTGATAAGCTTATCCGTGTCTCGCGACACGGATAAGATCCGTCAAGTGTGTCTTGTGTCGTAACGCACGTACGCTTAAGGTCGTCACATACGGAGCTTATAAGTTACATTGTATATTATTTATTGCAAGGCATATTATGATATATTACATTATTATTTTACACAGTGACGCCTGAGTGTCCGCATACGTAGCTTCAGTGTATTGGGGTGAATAGGCTTTTCCTAATGGACGCATCTGCATCTGCTCTTTCCGTCAAGTGGGATCGCGGTCGTACGCTAGCCTATCAATATTAAAAAAAATCCCTTACATTATCAAGGTGTGTGCACCGATATACCAAGACTTATCTCGGTACAACAAGACATATTGTTGCGCAGTAAATGACCGGTATATTTTACAGCGTAGTTACCGTCTGTGGTAGTATATTGATTACGATATGCGTAAGTACATATGTACATATGTGAGCGGAATTCGACGGAAAGTTTAAAAGATTACAAACGGAAGTTATCAACTGTCGTGTCCCTTGGTTGGATTTTATTTAAAATATAATACAAATCTTTGCGGTCATTAGCTGTGCAATAATAATGTACGTATTGCTATATCTGTTCATATAATATGATGACGTAAAAAGGAGATGCATTTTAGGTATGTCTACACGAGTGATCACTGGAGCGTTACTATAGAAAATATATTTCCATATTAATCATACGCCTTGCTATAATATGTTACAACTCTGTTCTAAACTATACAGAGTTCAGTCTGTTCCGATCTTAATTCATTAGGATCTTTTGTGGGAAGCGTGGAACTCTTCGATATCATTAATTCATAGGAAAACTTAATTATTTGTGTACGTACGTAAGTGTTAAGAGTATTTTCGCAAAATAAATGGAATGTTGATAATCATCGCATAGGAATCCGCGGCCGATGTTGTTGCGTATCGACAAGTGCGGAGAGGCCGAGGTGGGCGCGCGAACCAGTCCCCAAGAGCAAGGTCGGCCCCGGGCTGCCTTGGCTTGCCGTTCGGTGCTTACTCGATGTAATCTCTCCCCGCTGTCTGTAGCCCTTCTAATATTATCAATCAATTTAAAGATCATTTTATTTCTCATTACAAATTTCGATAGATAAAGTTTCGACGTCAATTATTTATCATTATGTTGTTTGGCAGACAGCGTTACTGATACCTTTTATCTTAGAAATTGTAGTCTCTGCTTTTGTCTTTTGTAGTGTTTTGTTTTTATATCGAATTTTCCCAAGAATATTCTACAAGTATTTTATAATTAAATAGCTTTATAACTTTAATCATAAATTATGTTGTGAATTGCTTACGAATGACGCATGATTTTTTTGTCGTTTAAAATATGCATGAAAATTTGATAAATTATTTAATCGTTTTAGGGTTAATCGATGCAACGTCGAGCCATGCATATAATATAAGGCTAAGTGTACGCATAGAATTTAAAATTGGAAATTTCGCGTATGTACGTTTCAATATGAGAAATAGACCTTGATACCTATTTGTACACACACGCTATCTTTAGACATTAAAGTATGGATTTTGCTAAATATAGTCTTGAGTTGATGCGTCTGTGAGGTACGTAGTTGATTTGTTATCTGATTGAAGGAACGTTTAATATAGTTTAATTATAACTTCTGTTTAAATGAAGTTTTGAGAACATAAAGTTAAAACTTAAATGTTTTCAATTTTCAAGCTCAAACATTAAATACCTATATTTTGAAATTTTGTGTATAATTTACTAATGTATATTTTTGTATACTTAGTTATAATAAAAGATACGCGTAAACAGCTGGCCGGTTGTTATTGATTTGTTCTAAAATAAAACTGCTACACAGAAAATATAATATTATTGCCTTTGGAAGATCGCCCATGTTACTCATTTACGAGTGTTTGTTAACGAGGCAGTTTACCGATGTGCGATGACGTTCGTACGATCTCTTCAAGGTAATTCTACGAAACCCTGTTATCGCCTCGTGTCCGGAATACCTTGATAACTTGGGTCTTACCTTTAAAATATAACTGAGGAGGATCCGTATGATAAGTACACGGTTGTCATGCGATTATAACGTAATTTTACTTTTATAAAATCAGATGACCGACATCAGCGATTGTAGCGCTTGTATGAACTTATTAAAAAAATTGTCATTTTTAAAATTTTCAAAATTATATTTGTTTACTTCGAGTGTTAATGAGCCATTTTCATGGCCCAGAGACTTGAGTATTCTTTAATTTCGTAAAAGCGTTGGGAATTTATAAACGTTAATTATTACACATTATTGTAGAGAATGCATCGTACGGCATGTATCTTTCAATAGAGTATTGACTCTATGTTCCCACGCGGTTAACATTTTCCTTTTTTCTGTGATAAAACGATGTATGAATCAACATCCCCTGATATGAGACGATTTATATGCGCCCTCAAATACTACCTCAAAATAATCGTAAGGTGGTCCCTGCCAACTCCCTTCCATTGTCACCGAATTAACTATTACATATTTAAATTAAAACCAGTCCATCTATTATTTTTCTTACGATGTTGTATATCCTATTCCGACCTAAAGGGTTTATGACAAGTTTACTTTTTTTGTTACGTAATTAAATTTCATTGTATTTAGATTTTTAAAATTATACCTGCAAATAAATTCAACAATGTATGCAAAATATCAGCATATTAAATGAAGGAAAATTATTAGGTTAAAAATATGCAAATGAAAATATTGTATGCAAAATATCAGAATATTAAATTAAGGAAAATTATTAGATTCAAAATAATTCCAAGTTAAATTTTGAAAGGTGTACCTACATTGGCACCTTTGGTCGAAATAGTTTTAAAGAGTTAACGAGAATTATAACTACAAATATTATTTGAAAATTAATTTTTAAATGTGTTCAGATTCTAATTTCGTTATTGTCTATTCGATTTAATTCATCCAACACTTTAAATCGTTTCATGTTTTAATTCCTAGATTGTGTAATTTTTCAAGCTGTTATGAAATCCCAAATTCTTGTGTTCCCTTAAACGTTTATGTTGAAATTTGTTAAATAAAACAGAAATTTATTATGTTTCAAGGTCGTTAGTGATGGGATTATAATAAATATAAATTAATATACTGTGCTATAATATATATTTTTGCACATTAATGTCTGTTGAGATATAATAATATATTTCGAGCGTTACTGTAGAAAATATATTTTTATATATCTTAATATGCCTTGCTATAATGTATATTATAGTTCCACCTGTGACGACCTTTATTGTATACAACCATGAATATTAGATCGGCATTCAGTGGGCTCAGACAAAATAATTTTCCGTAAGCGTTAACGCCAAACGCTACCTTCAGAATGTATGGAAATGACATAAACTGCGGAAAAAAATGGTTCATCAAGCTAGTTCGCTTATGTGATT
>DWDV01003044.1:0-10937 GCA_018245615.1 Mimoniades ocyalus | reverse complement strand
ATATCCAGACTCCGAACCACTACTAGAAAATTTTAAATTAGAAAATTTTTGTAGTGTTCGACCCGGGAATCGAACCCAGGACCTCCCGTTCGGCAGTCGCACTTGTAACCAACACGACCAACGAGGCAGTTGACGTTAATTATATTTTAATAAGCCTAACATTTTCAAGAACAGGCACACATACATATATTACTTACATAATGAAAATAACAGTTTTATATTCGTGAAATCATAGATATTGTAAAGAATTCTCCCCTTTAAAACCTCTCTGCCCGCATTTCCCCGAGGAACCGCATTGGTGTTATGAAAAATTTGACGCGAGCCAATATGGGATGATACATTTGGATTCGTGCTTAAATAACACCATATAGTATACATATACCAACGCTTTATGTACGAGTACATAAAGATTTTAGACGTAATTAACATGAAAAACGGAATTAGCCACGATTAGGTATACAACATTTTATGAATGTACATTCATAGTGGCTTAAGTTATAGATCGGAAAATTTGGGCTACTGGAATTGTGGATATTCCCATTATGAGGAGGTCCTAAAGATTCTTGTCTGACCAGAAATGAAATCCAATGTCCTCTCAGCGGCATAAATTGACAGGTATTTAAAATATCATATTTCTTTATAAAAAATGTCTATTTAATCGTAACATCAGATCACTTTTCTAAAAGTGATGAACTAGACTTTTATGGCATCTAATATACTTATTTTCGTAACAAGTCGCAATAAATATCTATTAATTGTAGAATTGTAATTAATATCAATAATCCTATTACTAATTAACCTACTGCATCACATTTCATTTATTATTTATAACGCATAATTTATTTTACCGCATCACATTTGAATTATGGATTAAGTTAAACAACTATACCATATTGATATACATAGGTAGGTAGGTATTGAACACCGTTCATACGCAAGTATCGACTAATTGCAGCGCATTGTTTATTCAGGTTGTGTAACATTACACGTGTATCACAAAATCATCGATAAAGTGTATAGGTAACATACTCGTAGAATACCGTAAAATATCCAGATAACTTGCGCCAATATTTCCCCTTTCCGCCCGCATTTCCCCACGGTACCGCATAGCGTTATGAAAATTTGACGTAAGCCACTATGTGATGATATGAGGGAGGCGTTATTTGCACGCGCGTTGTAATATTGTGATATCCTGTTTAGTATAACGACGTACGCAAATTTAACGTAAACATTCGAGATTGTAATTTTTTTTTAGATAAGATGTACATATTTCTCTTTAGGATATTTAATCAACTATTGCATTTGAAATCAGTGTTAGTCTTAATGATAATGTTATGAGAAAAATATTTATACGTACCTACATTATATTTTTGTCCTGGGTTTCATTTAAGAAACTTCAATGTTGTATATATACTTACGATACATACGATTTACGATATTAATATAAATGCTAGTTTTAAGCTTACAAACGTTTTGGCCGCTATCACCTTTAACGTTATGCGGGTAGTATGCAGGTATTTAGGCTTATAAACTTCAGCTTATAACACTACAATACCAGGTACATGAGTTAATTTCCCAACTATCATTGTAAACTCGCTATCTTAGCGCGTCCGCTTACATAATGGAACAGAGATATAGTTACAATAATGTCATATTGCAAACTCTTTTCCTAGAGTTCTATGATAGAAAAAAAGCACCTCAACGCTGTAATAATTGAAAAATGGCACACTCGGTGCTTTCAGGCTGTGATATAATTATAAAACAATAATACTAACAGTTCTATCACATAACTTAGTACTTTATCACCTGTAGGTGATATTGGAGTATAAATAAAGTAGACGATAATATATTTTATCGTCAATCCATAACGTGAGAGGCTATAAAGCCGGCCATATTTCAAATGTGTAAATATATGAGAGACGGAGACGGGGACCGAACATACATAAAATATTATGTCGCTTTATATTCGCCTTAGAGAGATTAGAGGGTGGGGGCTACGTTACACGCAAAGCCGCATGTGTCACATAGTGCGAAAAGATGAATTTGGGCTTAAGAAAAATGATTCTTGCTTTTTTAAATAGGTATTTCCATCAACAGACAGACAATGCAAAATGCATAGGTATTAAATGTTTGTGACAAAACACTATTTCATTTATTCATTACTAATTCATTTATTCATAACTGTTCATTTATTCATAACTAATTCATTTATTCATAACTAATTCATTTTCATAAGATACGGTGGCATGGTATAATTTTTATGTTAATGAAACATAAATTTTGATCCATTTTTTTATTTTTGTTATAATCAGTTCAGTACAAGTATCTATACCTAATCGCAAAAGAAGACAACATACCCACTTTAATGACGAAGCCAAATACGAATTATGAATATAAATATTATTAAATTAATTCCCGGCCAGATGGGATGACGATCTGGGAAAGGCTGCAGGCAGAAACTGGATGCGGCAAGCCAAGGATAGAGAGCAATGGCGCTCTCTGGGCCTAAGCCCAGCAGTGGACTGAGATATACTAGTGATGATGATGATGATGATGATGATGATGATATGTAATAAATGTATACATGTATTTGTTTGATATACCTACCAACGGAAATGTCCAAAAATTTAACAACGCTACAAGTTATTACGTGTATCCAAATAACTTGTAGATTATGCTTTAAAACACATCAATATTTATATATATTGAGATAAAATGGAGTGCTCTGGTGAAATTAACTTAAAACACAAACAAACTCGTGTTGCTACATTACCATGCATAATATTGTTTCCCGTTTCGACAACAGGCTAATTTTAATTGAATATTTTATGTAAACTATTCAACTTAGGAATTCTATACGCTTTGTAATTAATCGTTTTATTCATTTGAGTATAATATCCGCTCTATACAATACTTTGACAAATTAATAAAATCAATTAAGTGTTTAAAAAACTATGAAAATTAAATAAATGAAACAAGTCCGCTCACATCTCCAAACTACATATTACCTACTGTTTACGTTACGGTCACCTACAACATAAATATGCGATAAATCCAAATGGTCATTTTGCAAGACAGATTGACATTATTCTAAACGGAAATAAAGTTTATATATTAAATACCCATATAGGTACGACCAGTTTTAAATTTAGCAATACTTGTTTAAGGTCATCGACACCCCGATATTGATGAGAACTATAAAATAGCGTTTCATTAATTGACACAAATCACTTCTTATCAAAGTATTAATGCTATTTACACAAGAGTACGGGATAAGGCATCGAATTAATTTCTCATAGCGTTTCCGCTTATCAGACTGATCTGACTTTGCCTTTACCACGATAAGACAATATCGGCGTCAAGTCGTGGTTGCCTATTATTTGTATGGCACCTGAATGGCAACTGTTAAATAATTGTGTGTCGTGAACTTTCTCGTTGGCGGTCCTTAAAAATTAACAAGTAATTAAATAAATAACGTTTCCAGTTTTATTATTTCATGTTATTAGTCATATGCAATATTTGAATGACTTTAAATTTATTCCCAGATCCAAATGACCTATGCTCTATGTGACGACCTCAGATAGTTCTGTAGAAAATATTTCCGTGTTGATCGTAGAGAGCAGAAAGGTAATTTCTTATTCCGTTTTTGGCTGCTAGACGAAAATGGCTTGCGCTGTTGGTCTAGAATCACGACTGTCTCTGTCGGTGAAACTTGAAATACACTTCAACTTACCACCGGATTGTTAATAATAAACTATTAAGACTTCCTAGCGTTTTTCGTACGACTATACAGTTTTGGTGACTACAGCCTATTGCCATTTTTGCCACAAACTGCCATCCTACAATGGAATATACTGGAGCCGTATAATCCGTGCACCCTTAAAAGTATGCTAAAACTTCCGTCGTATCACGTGAACAGGCATCAATGAACACAAACTGTGAATAAAAGCACAATAAATCACTCGGTGAAATCAACAAACGAAAGGCTTGAGCCGCTAGTGATTGGCACAAAGTGGCAGAGGCAGTTAGGCAAACACTGCGGTGGCTAATAGCGGAAGCGGTTTTACTGGAGATCATTGAGAGATCGTTACACTGCCTGTTCGCCTATTAGCCGTGAAAGGGCACTTTTTGTTATCGTTTCAGCGTGGAAAGCGCATTTCGGTATGGTTCTCTTTATGTAAATTAAGTGGGTAACGGGCTTACAATCAGCCGATTCGATTACCTAGTGTAAATTCGCTTTGTTATAGAACAGCCGTGACGTTAAGCTGCTTGAGTGCCCAGATGTGTTGTGTAGTTGGCAGTGTAACCAAGAATAAATCATTCAAGCGATAAAATGTTTTTGTACTGAAATGTTTTTGTACTGAAATGTATATACCTACTATTTTACATAATAACAACTTAATGCGTTTGCATAATTTTACGGTTTTGTATAGGAAATGCTAAAATAAAACATGCCAGGTTTTGTATAAAATTGAACTTGGTTGGTTTTCATCTGGAACAAAACAGAATCGCTTAATTACTTACTTTATAGACAAGTTAATAGCATGAAACGTTCCAATTGAGTTTAGCAGAACTACAGAACATGTTTGATTGAATTAAAACAGAAATTCATAGACTCTCTACACCCCATTTAATGAAACGGGCAATATCCTCATGAGCTTGTGCTATTTCAATAGAATTAATTATTTAGATGTACAATAATCAAAACATTCTACATCATTACTAACATTTATAACGTGAATCAATGTACTATAGCAAGTTAAAATCTGAACGATCAGAGGATTTTGATTCATAAAGAATCCGTTCGTCGCGGGCGGTAAAAAGTATCCTGTCAAATTAGTGGCGCTAAAATGACAAAAGGTGTTTTTTCGTCATCGTCCGACTATTTCCGACAGTCGCTACCTATTGTCTCAATTATAGGCCGAAAGTCCGCACTTCCTCTCACTCGGTGGTCGTGAAAAAAAACAAAATAATAGACGCGGGGCACTGACACGCACGGGCCCGGTTAAAAAAATGGCAAAAAATTTCGCGGTAAAAATCCGTTTTGCTTTACTTTTCGTGTCCACGATTTAAAAAGTGTTGTAGGTTTAAAAGTAAGCCCATCTTCTTAATGCAGAAGCAGCCCTTTCCGTATACCTATACATTGTTAGTAAAACAGGCAGATGTCTTAAAATTTTGATAGGGCGATGCATTAGTTACCATACGTTTAATAATTCGTTTGTAACTGTATTGAAAATTTCCGTTTAACGAATCTTCCGTTTCATGTAAAACTAAATTCAGATATAATTGATAATGGATTTTATTTGTAGCAGGTAATAGCTTTTTCAGGATAGCCGCTCTTTTTTAGTATATTCGAACCTACTGGCGCTCTTTAATACGTTTTTATCGATTGCATGAAACTGTAGCGGAAATTAAGTTATATAAGTACATATAAGCACATATATACCTAATATGTAGATATTCACAAAACGTTTATTAATCGAATAAACAAATATTTTAACAAAAAAACCAACTTCCAAAAACAAAACTATTCAGAAACAAATTAATATGCACTGAAAAGTAAAAAAATTATTAGTCGAAGTCAATCAAATTATTACGATAATATAAAGTAAGGCACAATTACTGTTATTTTTGGAGTCGGTGTCAGCCAAGGAACCACTACAATATACCATTAATATTATTAATACGAGAATGCTTTAAGGGTTTCATTTAACGTTGAGGGGTTCAATGAAACAATCAAAGTCAAGGAGAAACGTCTATCTCAACTCACGGAGTTCCATTGATCGTTATATTCGACTACAACAATTATTTGAACTTATCCGGATAGCCTATAAAAGATATGGCCGAGTATCGTTAATTTTCTCCTAAGAATGAAGAGTTCCATTACTTTGTCATGGATCCCATAATCAGAACCTAACCAAACTCTCATCAAGCTACCTTTGAAGTACGTCCTTTGCAATAAAAAATAATCATGGAAATTGGTTGGCGTGATATTGAGGTATTCGTCCATTTGTCGCCCACATACTTAATGCAAATTTAATACGTATATGGTTTTGTCATGGATGTCATTGTCAGAACTAAAACAAATTTAATTGGGACTAAATGGGAAGCACCAGCTTTCATTTAAAATAAGAATCATCAAAATCGGTTCACCCAGTCGAAAGTTATGAGGTAACAAACATAAAAAAATATAGACGGATTGAGTACCTCCTGCTTTTTTGAAGTCGGTTAAAAATTATAGAGAATATGAGAATTTAAAGAAAGGAAATACTATAAAAATATTATGGAATACAGCTTAAACAAAAGTTGTGTAGCGTTTCTTATTTTTATTTATACCATCTGCATTATTGCCGCGCGAAATTTCCAAGTAATTCCCATACCTATATAACTACCATGTATTAAAGGCAATCTTTATCAATTATCTCCGTATTAAATCTAAATAGCACAACATATGACCGCTACATGAAAACGTAACAAACAATACAAATTTTCCTGTCAAATACGATTTAAGTATTTTGCTATTATTTATAGTCGCTTAGAGTCCTTAATGAATTCGGTTCCCTTTTATAATGATAAAGGGATTAACTTCAAACCAAAAAGCATTAACTCTTGACCGTCTCATGACATGTTTGGTCGTGATATTACGAGATTACTTAACCTTATCTGAAACGAACATTCGTTTATCTTAAAACGATGTATTAAGTATTGATCATTTATTTTGCTTTTATGCCCAAAAGCCGTAAGCATCCGCATAAGTTGATATTCGTATTTAGGACGTCGATTTAATCTTTTAATATCGCAATAAAATAAAAATGGTGATTAAATTGAATTTGTTACATGAAATTAATATCGTAATTCCCACAAAATATATCGAGCAATCGATGAAGTTCTTTGAACAATAATATAATAATAGATTCTTTATAGAGACAAAGCATCTCTGTCACGGTGAAAGAAAAGATCGTGAAGAACTCTACCTCTAGAGTTCTTCATAATGTTCTTCAAGTTATATGAACTTTGTCAATAACTAGTTAGCTAATGTCCTAGTCTATACTCATAACCCTGCTCATTTTAAGAGAAAACAAGATTTGGACATCGAAACGATAAAAAGATTCTTGATGGTGATAATTAATAAAATTAACAAAGGGTTATATACTGAATTTTAATTATCTACTTTTAGTAGCCGTAATCATATTTTATTCGTTAGCCGTAAAAGTTCTCAAAGGGATTATATAAAAATACTATGTTTATTATTGAGTAATAGATATTTAATTATACCAAAAATGATTCAGTATTAGGTGTTATATACAAAAAGACGATGAACATATATAACTTTGTCCTTTAATAGTTAGGCATTTAATAGACATTAGGTAATAGTTTCGCAGTAAAAGAAATTTAATATCTTCATACTAATTATGGGCACAATGTATTGGATTTTAGAAAAAGTAGTCGAAAACCTTTATATGTGAATTCTTTGTTAATTGTTTTTTACACACAAACAGTAGGTATTGCACATCATTTGTAACATGACATTTTGCAGTTACTTTTAGTAATATTGACATTTGTAAACTTCGTCGCGGTCTGTTAAGGACTATACAAAACAAAACCAAAAAACTGATAATAAATTTAACCGAACTAAAGGTGTGTACATTTAAGATTCACCACTACCTACATAAAAAGACGTTGAAAAAAATTTTGTTTGTAGAGGGAGCATCGGCTGGGCAAATTAAAGGGTCGGACATCCCGAGGCGCCTCCAATCTCGCCTGCGACAGGAAAGGAAGCAAAAAAAATCCATTTTGCTTGATGTGTCATCACGCGAAGGCAACATTTTTGGGTTACTCGTGACTTATCATCTTCGTCCGAAGTTTGTGAACAATACAACCGTACAGATAACCTGATGTGACTGTGATATCTTTGTTTTTTAATGAAACGTTTAAATAATTCGCTTTATATAATATTTAAAAAAAATATTAGCTCGATGCTTAAAATTATAATTTATTTTCACAGAATTGTTTTTCCATTTATGAAAATTTTATTATTGTTAGATACGTTAAAAATCGAAAATAAATAGGAGTTGATAAGTTTTCTGATAACATACAAGTGTTAATTGTAACAAGTGGAACTGATAACATAACTATATTATGATCCATAGGTAATCAAAAAATTTCGGTTTCGGTTTCGGTTTTAGACCAAACAAAATATTAAAGCACAAAAGCAATATGTAGGTACAGCCATGAGTACCTACCTATATTGACGTCCAGGGAAAATCAATCAGAGGCGCAATGTGGAGTCCCATTAGACCAAACTAGTAATTATGTATCAATGAGATCACTTACCATTTAATCTGTCCTTGACGACTTGATGAGCGAACGCAGCGGCTGCGGCTTGCCTCATGGGATCTAGAGCCACTCCCCAAGCCCCCAGCGCACCTAAGGCCCTATGCGCGGGCACTCGTACCACCCCGGGACTGTTCGGAAACCCGTAGCCGGCGCCCAAACTCAAGCCAGGCCGCAACAACAGACCCGAGTTCGGATACAGTCCTGGATTATGTGTAAAGTTCAGCGGCATGCCGCTACTCTCCTTCACGTCATCCCTCGCGCTCTCCGACTCGGTGTCCTGATCACTGCGCTCGTCACTCTCACGGGAATTCCGACGCTTGTCTATATCATCGAACTGTTTCCCTAAAAGCCTGGATATGCTGAACGGCAGATTCACCCTCGGCTGCGTGTCGGTCATCCCGTTCGGGGAGTCCCGATACCTTTCATGGTAACTGTGCTCCGAGTCGCGGTCCTCGGACGCGATGCTCCTATCGCACTGACCCGATAATCTACTGTCAGAGTCCACGTTTATCTCTTCCTGATCGTCGTCGGAATGTATTGATGACATTTTTTAAGTCCGCAACACACGCACTTAATATTTTCAGACGATAGAAATATGCTTGCACATTTTCATAAGAAACACTGTGTAAAAAGCTTGCGGCCGTTTCGAAAGCTTCGCGCGCTAACCGACCGCCCGCGACCGTATCATCACACACAATATCAAGTAAAACGAGCCAATCAGCTGAGCCCCCACCGCTCTTCAAACGCGATAGTTTGACCGCACAAACCCCTCAACTATGCCCGTTGAGTGGAACAGTTTCCGACAAAAGCTTAATACGATTTCCAAACATAAAAACTCGTTTGGAGTCACTAACTTTAACAGAACGGCTCGCTCTGTCCTTCTCGTTGTGCGTCCTGTTTCCGCGCTTCCTCCATCGCTTTAGCGTCATTGTAAATTGAACTTTAACACATAGGTCATAAAGTATACATTTGTATGTTAAGTGCAATCAGTTAGCACATTTTTATCAACCGTATAACGACGTAAACATATCGAAGATCGTTTGTCAGAGGGAGACTGCTGTACACTGTAGCAACTGCAAGGATTGTATAACAGAAAGAGAGAACTATACTTTTGTAGCTGGGCGTGGCCAGTCGTCTTATACCGCGTCGTTTAAATCCAGTTATGGCCTGACAAATGGTGTACATATTAGGGGGGGCGATGTTAGAAAACTATTTTTGAATCTTTTAAGACAGTTAAATTATTTACGTTCTGTGGTCGACCGACTTCTTCTATAGAAGACAATGCACTTTATAATAAAATAGATCCCAAGTTTCGTGTTATGGTCATAGATAAAGGAGGATAATGTATTGTCGAAGATAGCTACTTTATGGTATTGAATTGGACAGCTCGAGTGGCAAAGGGTGTTAGATTATGGTATTGTACGATAAAATACGAGAAAGGGCGATTGTTTCCAGTATAATTATTTAACGTACGTTTTGAAATACACCACATTGGTACACGAATGTGTGGGCATAGATAATTGGTAAATAATTAAGTTACATCCTTTGATATTACGCTGACCGCGTAGAGTCATAACTAAGAGGAACTTTTTGTAGGTAATGAATGGGATTATTTCTCGCGTATTTTAGTTCAATATTTTTTAGTATGTATTACCTACTTCTATAGGTAAGGCAGGTATATTTGCCTAGATATAATTATAACTAGGTAATTTTGTATGTAAGTATAGTAGAGTTGACTAGACATAACACAAAATGCTCTGGCCAACATAAATTATCTCACCAAGTCTCTCACATTACTACAAATATAACATATTACATACATATAAACTGTATAATTCCTATATGCAACATATTGTAGTTTTAGTGAACGTGAATGAAACGTGAGCTGATCAAGAGCTCCTGGGTTCGATCCCCGGGTCAATTACTGTCGGATTTTGAAATTTCTAATAGTAGGTAATACTACAGGCTCGCCTCCTATTACACGGTGGACGTAAACGTAACTAGTGTAACGTGAGAGTTTACTTCACTCCTTTGCCTATCTCTTTGGAGATTACAGGCGAGATGTTACGTTTTATCTGTTGAACATTAAGACATATCTCTACAATTTCCGTATCATACATCAGCAGTTGTCGTATAGATATTATTTCCCGGAACTCATTTTTAAAACTACGAACAGTTAGGTACCTACTTAACTCATAAACTACTATCGTACCTATGCCAATGATGTAGTGTGTTTATTTCGCTAAGCTGCTTGAGGAGAGAGTTACGATACGTACGAAGATGCTGATACATATAGGTACCTATGTAAGTAGTTGCTCAAATTTTATTTTGACTCTTAAAAACCGTATAAGCTTACCGATTGTTGTGTAACAAAGTCGACAGATAACGACTTCGGTTACACTTATAAATTATGTTGAAATATTCCATATTTAAATTTATGTATCACATTGAATATTTAATCGATTTTCTGACAATCAAACATTCGAAGTCGAAACACGTAACCAAATCAATAAATTCGTTCAGTGAAAAGTTTATTGTCAAAATAACTCTCCGCAATGCGATTGGGTACTAACCGATATTTCAGATAACGTCACTTTTGC
>DWDV01003043.1:0-10937 GCA_018245615.1 Mimoniades ocyalus | reverse complement strand
GGACGTAAACGTAACTGGTGAAACGTGGGAATGTACTACATTCGCTCTGCCTACCTCTTCGGAGATTACAGGCTTGATGTTACGTTAAGTTAAAGTAAGCAATGTGCTTTTTCGAAACATACATAACTAAAAATAGCAATTGACGCAAAGACGCGGTCGGAAACGTAGCTTAGGATATTATGTAGGTATACTTTTATATGTAGATAGATATTACATAGTTGGGTCGGCGACTCGAAGGAGCAATGTTTATTGAGGATGACTTTACCTACCTTGTTTCAACTGTTGACATTACTTACTGTCAATAAGAGTTCATTCGCATTGGATGCATGGTGTGAGCATGAGTATGATTTTATATACGCACCTAAAGTAATAAATGTTTTATTTGATATACGAATATAACAAATGATAACTTCTGTTGCCTTTAATTATTCGTAGGAAGGTGTAGGTGACTTTCATATATTATCCGTTTTATTTATTATTTATTTAAAATTAGTTTTATTTATTATTCGTTTTATTTCTTATTACCTATATTAGTAATATCGAATCTGCTACGACCCGAGGTAGACTGTTCGCCTGCGGATGCGCCATGGCGGCGCCTGTTTCTTTTGCCGTTCAGTAACATTTGTAAATTATTTTTGCATTTGTGTTTCTGTTTGAAGGATGTGGATTTGATAATTAGGGGCAGCATCTGAAATTTGTTTGATATCAGGTGATCTATTTGTGTGTTAACAATGTTATATTGCAAGTTATGAATCGGCATCATTAATCCCATATATTGTACCGCCGTTGGACACAGGTCTCTTTTCAGAATGCGAAGGGCTAAGACTGCCACGCAGGCCATATGCGGGTTGGCAGACTTAACATATTAGAGAATATTGTGGGGAACCCTAAGGTGTGCAGATTTTCTCACAATGTTTTGTTTCAAGTTATGATTAATGTTTTTTTTTCTTTGCAGCTGTTCACGGCCGCCCTGCTCCTGTACGCCTGTTTCTCTGCTATTTACTACGCCAAATTCAACCCTATCATTCCGGACTACAGTTTAGAATACGACGACTATTTCTTGGAGCGTACGGTCGGCAGAAATGCCAGAAGCTTGGACTCGTCTGAACTTCCGTCTGGCCTCAGTTGGATTAGTCCACAGATGTTCCAGTTCATATTAGATGCGATTTCAAAACATTATGACGAGAAATAATTAGGTAATTAGGTGTTATATTATTGACAGGAAACCGCTACAGGGGAACGACGGAGATCGCAAGGTGAGTAAAGAAGCACCTAATGAAACTTTTATTCACGATACTTCCTTGTTGCCTTGTAGTGGTTGTGTCTATGTAAGTTGGGTTACAGAACTTGTGTAAAATTTATGTAAGTTCTGTATCCATCAGACTTGTAACGGACTTCAAATAGTCCTTACTCGTCAGAACCCTCTCTAGATGGAATCCTTTTAATTGTATTTTATTACTGTTAGTGTAATGAACGATTGCTCAATTATTTCCATAATAAATGTATAATGAATGTTGTTGATAGTATTTAATTTTATTGCGTTTTCCACACTTTTATAACTTGCTTCACAGATCACAAATCCATTGTTAGATTGTAGATTAACCTAATCTAATATTTGTGGTGCATTTAAACTGCATTTAATATTTATATTCATAGGATGCATAAATGAAATGTCCTTAAGGCGATGTAGAGCTACGTTAGAAACTCTGATAATAACGAAATGAATACATAAACAGCTTTCATAGCTCTTCTAACATATGATTAAATACACAAATAACTGTATACACATATGTATAACTAGTTATATAAAATAGCAACAATAATAAAAATACAACTTTGCTGATGTAGTTATCTGCATTGTAGAGATGGAAGATTTAAAAAGAACTAAATGTCTCTTCTACATTTATTGTACACGTAAGAAAGTTGTTTTTCACTTTGAAGATTGTGGTTGTCAGTTGCATATCCACAAATATAATCATATCTATTGTGTCGGTCCTCAAGGTTAGCAAGTTCTAATAAAATTTTAATTGAATGAGTACAAACAGAACTAATTAATATCACAGTAGTAATGCTGTAGTTGTGATACTTATTCATGCTAATTATTAAATTTGCTTAACAAGTAAAACTAATTGAAAGTGATATTAATAGCCCTTCTACAGACCTTTTTGAGATTGGTTGCAGGTGTTTATGACCGGTGGATTCTTGTCACCCCTGGCGGATTATTTGACACTCGTCACATAAAAAAAAGTTGCGTTGAGCCTCAAATGCAGTGAAATAGAAATGTTAGGGTCAGTCTGGTTTTTTCTGCCCTCGCAGTTGTGAAGACAACTTAAAGTTATTTAATTTCACTTCGAATGTACTCGTACGTAAGTGCTTATATAAATCATGGCGGCTTCGCAATCAATTTCTAGCAAATTCAATATATATTATCGATTTAATAGCTTTAACCGTATCGCATACGTGTCGGCGTAGTGCCGGCGAGCGGGGGGGCTATCCCGAGTTCGACGCCCGGTCGGCGCGGACGCGCTCCGGCTAGGATCCTCGCAGGATGTCGCTATTATTTAATGCTTACTTAGCCGCGCTGAAACTTTAAGTTCGTCTCACCATTGTTCAGATCTTCACTCATAAATAATCACTTAATGTAAAGCATATTTAAATAGCTGTTCCATTGTTTGAATTTAAGAAATACGGAATATTTATTGCGTTTAATCTGTAGGTAGCCATTGTGTTGCGTTGTGTGCCTATTATTTTTATTAAGGTAGTAAATTAAGTTTATAAATTCAAATGTGCTTAGAACACGAACCTTGAACAAATTACATGATCGATACATACCATCATATAATGTAGGTATGTTTAATAATACTTAGGTTCGATGGAAAACTACCCACAGCAATAAGACTTAAACAACTTATTTTTGACGTGTAATTTTCGGATTTATGTTTTATTTAAAATGCGCATCGATAAGATAGTCAATATAAACAATTTTGATCGTAACACGTAATGGTTATTATTTAACGATCAATTATGTTATCTTGCACTGATTGTACGAACATCGGTAGACCACAGCGCAGTTTCCGTGCCGCTGCGGTTACATGTGCATTGCTCCTAGTAATAGATCGTTGTGGATCTGTAGATGTGGCTGCGACGCCGTTATGTTTAGGAGGTTGGCGCAGAGCCGCGCGGCGGCGACGCCGTGTTCATCTGTTCGCCGGCGGGTTGCCGTCAGTTCAATGTTCAAGTGCAGCGCGGACGCACACCACCCGAGTCGGTACCCGCGCGCCGCGCTCTTCACGCTCTCCGCGCTCTGCACGCTCACCGAGCTCACATGCCGAGTTTTATACACAAAATTCGAACGACCCTAATACTTTTGTATGCTCTATACACAATTGTTTTTTTTTCTCTGAGCAAACAAAAAGACTTCCTCTAAGTGTATGCAGTGTTTGTTAACGTATATTTGAAATCGCTTTCATTAGAAGCGTTTCCTGACTGCCTTTTGGATAATAACGAGCAGGTATATGTTGTGTTCCTTATTTACAGTTTAAATTTCGTTTTAGTGAATAGTATGAGATTTTATTGATTTTTTATTTATGATATACTCGTACGTGTTAATTGCGGATTATTTGGTACTTGTCGAATATTTTGTAAATAACTGATTAAAAAGGTCATAATCATCATCATCATCATCATCATCAGCCTATTGCAGTCCACTGCTGGACATAGGCCTCCCCTGTGCTGTTATGTCCATAATCCCCACGCTGGGCTTGCGGGTTGGGGATCGCAGAGCACAGGTCCTCGCACTGCCTATGCAGAAATAGAGCATGGATTTAATTAATTAATGATTTGATTAGTCAATGAAAAGATATAAAACGAAGGCCATAACTCAAAATGTAATTAAGTTAATTCACAAACAATAGAAATGAAGAAGAAATGTTGACTTGTCGCCCATAGGTAGGTACATTCCAATGCGTACCGGAGTCTCCTGGATGCGTTCGGAATATTATATTCATCCTAGATGTTGGAAAAAGTAGGTGGTGCTAGTTTTTCTTACTTCTATTGGAAATGTATAATATCTTTTGGCTTTACGTACTTGTAATGAAATACTTGCAGCACTTACTTCCATGGACTTATTAAATAAGTAAGTATTATTCAATATTATATATTGTTTGATAAATTTATAAATAATATTTTTAAATATTACAAACATCGAAATGATGTAACATAATATAGGAAATTTATTACAAAAACATGGCGAATTTTTCGTATTTCTACATAGCGTTGAAAATTAGGGCTACCATTAAAAAGACATCAACGACATCCCGAGTTCAACGGATAAGTTACCCGAAAAAAAATCTGGTATTTTTGCGCTTATGTTGAGGTAATAGCATAATTTTAATTAATTATGATTTGTATACATATATGCAAATTTTAAAGTCTTTTTAATATTTAAATATTCTACAGTACTATTTGCAATGTTTTATACTATATTGCACAAAATGCACTTACATCACAAACTTTTAAAAATTCTTTAGATACTAATGTGCCTAAAACGTTGTCATAACATCATATTATTTCCAATATCAATTTCTTTATAAAGATGTGAGTATTGTATTTTATATGTATGTACTTGTTTACTCGATGGAGCATAAAAACAAATTTATTAAGGAAGTTATTATATTTCATTACCTCCGTATGTTGTAATATGCTCTATATAAAGTACAATTAACAACACAATACTAGATTTCAGGGAAATAAAATAAATTCTTATTAGAATCTTTTATGGCCAATAAAAAAATATACAATAAAAGTTCATCAACGACGTATAGCTCGTATAACTGATGTACATAACGTATAACACGTAATGTAATAGTATCGCTTAGTATGTATAACTGTTTTTAAAAAAAGAACGCATTTTCAATCGAACATAGAAATAAGTAAATGCCGTTATGGAACGAACAGAACACTACAATTTGAAAACCGGTCGCCTTAATTTCATCCGGTGAGTCACAGTGGACAGAATTTAATAAGATTTCGTGTGTTAATATAGATTATTTTTTTCTACAATTAGGACGCTGTCCTTGTATTCAATATTGGTAGTGTCTATGATATTATTCTTAATACTGATTTATTTGAAGTAAATTGTGTGAGCAGTAAGGAACTCACGTATCGGGAAGCTTTTTTGTTTTTATAGTTCGATTTAGAAACTGCATATACGAAAAAATTCTGAAGTACGGAAAAATGCATATAAATGTATTTAAATTTCATCGAATAATCGAATGATGGAAAAAACACTAATTATCTACGTATTAAGTTTGAGGAAAAAGCTTAAATTAAATTTATTAAAGTGGATATTTACAGTAATAATAAAACACAAGTATTTCATATTATCTAACTATTATGAGCGGAACTGACTGTTTAAATTGTCCTTCAAATCAAGAAAAATTGTATAAAAATTATGAAATCAAACACTGACAGATGTGGCTACATTTTTACGTTTGTTCTGGCATGAGTGTATGAAAAAAGTGATGAATGTAGAAGAAGTTCGTCAGATGTAAGAGAAAGGAGATATTCGGCACTCGGTGGTCTTTGCCTATACCTTAAGGGGCATGGCGTGATGATATGCTCATAATAATAGTAACTATAGACGATGAGCGAGCTCATTGTTGCGGAACGCCACTGTTGACACACTTCGTATGCGATAATTGTATGCAACGCGGTGAAATCTGTCTCTATCCGTACAGGTAGAGTCGATACATTCGTTACACGCAATGGTTATCATAATTACATATCGTGAAAATAATTATTGCCGTTATTATTAAAAGCGGCAGTACTGCACTCCTATGCCTGCTCCATCGCGGAAACACAAGCGTTTGGTATGTTATTATTATCACGTCAGATTTCTCAAGGTGGAGGCTAGCTCAGACAGAGATATTTAGAAATCCGTGCTCTCTGCCTACCCTGTTATTACTACCTTTATCAAAATATTATTTGCATGTTTATGTTATACTTAAATACGTTACATCACGCATGTAACCCCCGAAGAAGTAGGCATGTTTATATGTCTCTACGAAATACTCTATTCTAAACTCGGTTACCTGGAGCAATAAAACGAAAATAGAAAGACAGAATGAAGTCAACTCCACTATTTTAGCAAACTTCCGGTTCCGGTCAAGGCATACGTGTCCTAAAAAATCGTCGTAATCATCAAAATAAATCCTTATGAATAATAAAAGTCGTTTATCCTTTTCCATATTATTACATAGATTTGAGTATATTTTAACGATATGTTCACGATATTTTTTTTTGGTAGATATATTTTTGAAGTGAAGACCGGAAGGATACCGATTCTCAAGTTACTGACCAATCACGTTTTTCATTAATAATAGTGTGTAACGTACCATTTGATGGTCCGTTATTGTATTATAAATGTTAAGCATAATGCTAATAAATTATTTAGTCACGCTTCATTACTTCACATGAACGAGTCAGTGCTCAGTAGTAACGATTTGTTTGATTTTTAAAACAGTCTTCTAACTATTGAGAGTTATTTCGCTTATTATTGTGAGAATCATACATCCCATGTATAAAAAAACGACGCTAAGCATATGAAACACTGTCCAAGCGATGAAAACAAGGATCCTCGTATCGATCTGTTTGATTTTTAAAACCAGTCGTCTCGAACAATTGTTTTGTTTCAATGTTATTATTGTCATAATCATACATCACGCCCAAATTTTAATAGAGGAAGCGAGATAAAACATGCTATTCCTAAAACACTGAGCGATGAAAATTTGTTTTCATGATGAAATATTTTTTTAAAGTATTATATGTGTCAGGTTGATATGTTGTACATATGTATTATATAATGCGGTTTTGTTTTCAGATTATTATGACGATAATATTACATTTAGCTGTTTATTACAATAAATGCGATTTAAATTATGATTTTAAATTATGTATTGGAATGGTACGGTACCGGTCGAAAAAGAATTTAACATTTTTGAGTCTACATTAGGTTTTCGAGTCTCGTAAGTAATTGATAAATTCTAGTACTAAATAAAATGGTCTATTTATTTTTAAACTTTCAAAGTAGATGGTAAATTATTCCAATCACTAATTAATTTTATTCTTCCACTGTTCGATACTGATCTCCTCTGAGATAATGAGGAGAGTTAGGCGGAGGTCGAAGTCAGTCGTGTTGATCCAGTGTTGGTTAATGAACATAAGATGTTTCAGGCCAAACTATAAAGAGTTCTAAGGTGTAGCTGCTTAGGTAAGCTGTTTCATGAATTTTTATTCACTAGTGTGAAGTGTATAATTTTTTTTCACCGGTGCATCAAAAAAAAATAGTTTTACAAAGGCTACAAAGAGTTTGTATGATCGGAGTTGTATGGCAAGATTTGAATCCCAGGTCCTTGAAGTAAGAGTGCTGTAACCTAAACTACTGCTTTGAATTATTCAAATAGTGCCGCGAAGGCGTATACCGAATCTGCAACTTATTGCATAAACTCATTCAATATAAACTTCATAAATCTATCTAGAGTACATAGCTATGACTATTACGTTAAGTTTACTATTAATTTTTCATTTGACTTACAACAGTATAGAAAAGCTCAGGTTGTGGTTACTGTAGTGTATCTTTATATTCTAGTAGAGTTTAGGGATGGCTTAAGTAGTGCAACACTGTTAGCTATTTAATGTAAATGTCGCCCACGTTCTCTATTCAGTTACCATCGGTGCGGTAACCAGTCGTCGCCGCGGAATCACTTTGACTGCACTTTTTCTCAAATTTACGTCACGCACCTATTGTTCCAGCTTTACTGTTACTTACGAGAATCTTACAGCTTTCCGTGCGCGAGCAAAATTCCTATCGAAATATTTTCTTTTGTGCGATGGTTTATTAACGCATTCAAACGGTATTCAGCTTGGTCGGTGTCGAGTAAGTATTAGTAAAGTATTTGCAGTAGATTCTAATATAATAGTAATAATTTTAGGAGATTCTAAAATAGGTATCCTTATTTTTAGGACTTCCGAAAACAGTTTTTATTATTTGTAATAGATTCTAAAAGAGTTATTCTTATTTGTAGGATTGTCCAAAATAGGAAATCCAAAAGTAGTTCGTTATTACTTCGACGTTCTACAGTTGGAGTATTTTAACAGCTAATTCGTTTTTCTAACACAAAATCGTGTTAGCAACATTACATCTTTTAACATAACATATACGTAAATCGGGTAATAGCTCAATTACCCGCGTGACGTCACTCGAGGCCAATAGGTCTCACGGAGTCTGACTTCAGTGAGGTCGGCGTGGCGGAGCGTCGTGACATGGACATGAGGCTCGGAGGCTCCTAATCGCGGTGTCGGCAGCAGGAAACATATGAGCGCGAGAAACACGTCTTACAATCTAGTAACATGTATACCTACAGCAAATCAAGAATACCTCAATGTCTATTGTAACAGCAAGGAAGGGGAAGGAAGATGCATTTCAGTCACGGTTTTGAGAATTTCTAGAAACATAACAAACATTTATGCTCATCTTGAAACAAAATCAAAATCAATGAATTATATTTTATTTTTGAATATTGAATTTAGTATGCTTATCACGCACGTATTTTCTTGTGTAGAAATCGAACTCACGTTTCCCGGCTCGGAAGTCAGCTTTTCTAACCTCTGGACGACCTGGTGAACTAAAAATTTTTGAAATACATATATATATCTAACCATACTGATATATAGGACTGTTTTAAGCCAATTTCTCTTTTGTGCAGCATTAGTTAGCTATGTAATCCTTTGCACATTCGCAGCGCGTGCGACACCGCGGGCCGAATTCCGCTACATATCACGTTAGCTAACCCCGATCTTACATTTCATCACTATTTAACACCACGATTCCAAAACCTGATCACTGTATGTTTGCATACATTATAAAAGAGAATAAAGAATGTGCGAAAGAGGATACACAACAATTTATGAGTATGTATTGCAGTTGTACAGGTGACTTACACTTAGTGCCTACCCCTTTGGGGGTAATACAGACATACATGTTATGTTATAATGTTGTTGTTGGTGTAGTTTAAATGAAATGATACCTATTTAATTTCAGCATTGATTTGTGAAATATTTTCAATCCTATGTAATCTAAATAGGAACTCAAGGGAAATTAATGTACATACCTACTAAGCTGATACGTACAAATATATGGCTAAAGATGAATAAATTAATAAGGTATTGTTTTAGCCTTAATTAATAGTCCTTTTAACATACTAAATAAATATGAATTCATTTAGTGAGTTGAGAAGATATGACTATTTACTCGGCAGTCGTCATTAAGATAAGGGTAGTACGATAGATATAAATAATAGTAAAGAAAAATTCGAAGTAATTATAATGGAATTATGAAATGATATTCACACCCTACAGACGTCCAATAGCAATGACCTTCGTGCCTTCATGTTAATTTTAAAACCCAACACAATGGAACGGGCAAACTGAAAGCTTATAACGTCAAAAAACATTTAGCAAATAATAACTTGTGCTTATCTTGACGAGTTCGTTGGTCTCAGTTTCAAGACTTTCTATATTGCGGAATACAACTCGTTTTATTATTATTATTATTAATAATAATAATGAAACTTTATTCGCGTTAAGGTGTATGTGGCACAATTTCATATTTTTAAAAAACTTAAAATACAAGCGTGATGTTACTTTTTTAAAGTAAAAAAAAAACAATTTCTACTAATAACTAAATTAAGTAATGCTAGCGTAGAGATATTTGTCATTTGAAGATCTCTGCTTACCCCGTAAGAAACCTGGTGTGCTGATATAGCCATAGAAATTTTAATAGGTAACATCACGCCTGTAATCCTCGAAGAGGTAGACAGAGGAGTGCAGTCAACTCCCATATTTCACCTGTTACATTTAAGTTAGTGTATCGCCCAAAACCGGGCACACATCCAGATTTCGAGTCAGAAATTCTGAGTTAGAAAAATGTAATGGTCCCCGAACCGGGATTTGAACCCACGACCTCTCGGTAGTTGCGTTCGCACCCAACACGACCAACGTTTATGGAAACGTCCTAAAATCTATGACAAATATTAACTTAAACACCATCGTACGTGGGTACAGTAGTACCTACTGTGAATTAGATGACATTGACATTGAGTCGCGGGACGTTGCGTTGCCTCAATGCTGAAACTGACGTAGGCATTTGTTATTCAGCGAATCGAAACATGTCTAACTAACCGTTCTTACCGTTGGCTAAGCGAGCACCTTATTCATAAACTCCAAATAGCAGTGTTTTGCTACTGCGTATTTTGTCTCGTTTCCTCTCATTGTATTTGACAGATGTGAGAAGGGAAATAAATATTTAATACAAAATCATGGTTATAAATAAGATTATAAGAAGAAAACTATTGCTTTGTTTTGCCCAAGCATTGCCCAAGCATCAATCCAGACCCCGAGTTATTGCAAGAAATTGTAAGTAAAAAAAATCCAATCGTAGCCGACCCGCTGGTCGAACCCAGGACCTCTACTCGCTCAGAAGTCGCGGTTGCAATAACTCGACCAGCGAGACCAGATATTAATATCGATATACATGTCATCACCCCACGTCCCTTGCTGGGTACACAGACAGTACAGACGATTACGTATATCTTATGTGTGTACGTAGGTTAATACTGTCATAAACGTCCCAGAGTAGGTCGTTATTCGTAAATCTCTAAGTATTAGGCTAATTGTAACAAGGAAGTGGCGATTACAGATAAAGCATACATTGGATAAAAAAACGCAAATGGTATTGTTACCATGTGACATAAAAAACCAACTAAGGAATGTGTTTGAAACGCAAATCATTTAATGAACTCGCACAATGACATCATTGTAAGATATGTATACATTAACATATGTGTATCACTTGTATTTTTTTTATTATTATTATATCA
>DWDV01003042.1:0-10937 GCA_018245615.1 Mimoniades ocyalus | reverse complement strand
GACTAACCTAGTATAAATTGTACTTAGACTCAGATCAGTGTCCGATTTACCTTTTTGGTCAAGGTAGCCGAGTCTCGGTTTATACATCAGAATACATCCTTTTTCACATATTCCGTACCCGTATGAAACACAACAACCAAATTAAAAAGGTAATGTCACAAATTAATTTTACTTTACATTATACAAGCTCTTATAAAATCTCCAGTGCTGTACGAGTATCGTGGCGGCGTATAAATTAAATTTCGTTCAGTACTTTATCCCTTTTGCGCGCGGGACCTTGAGCCAGACCACATTAACTTTATAATGTGGCTGCTTTGTTCACTTTAAAACAATTGTGGCAGCGGAGCGAGGATCCACAAATTCCACTCGTAAAACACTCATCACAGACTGCTCGCTGACGTCTCTCCACCGTTGGCGGTGAAAGGCATCAAAATACTTGCCGTCTGGAAAATTTCAGCCTTTGTGCTCGAATGTTCCGAATCGAAGTCGCACAAGTTGCTTACTTAATCTCTACTCCGGCCTTTTCGTCGATATTTTCGGAATAGCGCTTGTAACTACTGTTCTGATAGAGACACTCGTTCACCCGAACTTAACGTCTCATTTGGCTCATTATTTTTAATCTTTTGGCTTTAACAATACATGTTTATAAACTAGAGCATACATACATATATCGCCTTGTGAGCATGCATACGTACCATCACGTATTGTCCTTTACAGCGTAGACAAGGAGCGCGGAGTGCTAAATAATAAAATTAAAACATTAAAATGGCAATAGGCTCACCACCTATTCCATAGTGGGACGTAAACGTAACCGGCGAAACATGGGAGTGTTCTGCATTCCTCTGCCTACCTCTTCGGGGATTACAGGCGTGAAGTTACGTAAAACATTAAAATGTTAAAATTGGAGCAGTCTTGCATTTTATTTTAATATTACTGTAGTGGGGTATTTTGACTTCGATTGTTATGCTGACATAACGTGTTGAATGTAGCTCGTTTTTGTTGTTAAAACCACTCCTAAATGTGTTTGGCCACTCACTTGGCCACTATTGTCTTTTGATTTTGTTCGTCTCAAACGATGTCGGTAGAGAGCTCCAGTTCTTACCGTCTGCCAATGTTCAGCTATTGTGAGCGCATGTCCGGAATAAAAGTCGCACAAGTTGCTTAATCTCTGTTCCAGGCTTTGAGTCTCCCATTCCGTGATTTCGTTTTCCATTGCACTCGTAGTAGTTTTAATGACGGTCATATTTACGATTGGATTATAGCTATGTTTAAAAATTCGCGATGGAAACTTTTATTACGTTACAAGGGTTACTACACATAGTAGTACAGAGTAGAACAGATATAGCTATAAGTGGCTTTGTTACAATAAAATGTGCCACGTCCGCAGCGGGACGTAAACGTAACTGGTGACACGTGGGAGTGTATTACACTCCTCTGCCTACCTCTTCGGGGATTACAAGCGTAAAATTACGTAAAATAATTTATTCGTCTCTTTTTACGAGTATATCTATAATTGTAAAAGCATTTCAACCAGTTCTTAAAAAGGCGGATAATATTTTAAAAGGTCCCTCAAGTAATTCAATTATTGACGAGCAAAAAATTAAGATATCTTTTGTCTTTTCAGATCATGTCCGTGAATTCTCCTGCGGCACACTCTACTACAGAACTTTCTTCGTGGATTCTAAGCGCGATGCTTTATACGTTGGAGCCATGTGAGTAAATCTATTTATATAACAAGAACAATATTGAACATGATTTTATTTACTACTAAGTCTAACTCATTTGCCTCCGAAACCATTGAATGTCAAACAAAGATTTTAGATCTATAAGATATAGATATTTGAAACTCAGTGCTCTGTGTACCCCGATAGTGGTCCTGGCGTGATGATACGATAATAATATATTTGGTTATTCGATAAACGAATATATCGAATGACGATCCACAGAGAGAGCTGTAGCGAATGATAGGTACGTGACGCGTATATAGGTCAATCGCGCACGTCACGACAGTACCGTTCCCGCCAATAATGTCACTATCTCATTTTTAGCCGTAAACCGATCAACGATCGAGCCTCTATCGCGGCGACCACGCAACCTTCCCTGAGGTTCGCTAGTGACGTCACTCAAGCCCATTAGGCCTGGTCCGGTACAGCCCTGTCTACCTAGGCACGGCTAAATGACCTTGACCGCATAATAGCGCAGCGTAAGCGGTACAAAAAGTCTAGCTCTGCGATTCTCGACCGTCATGGCCAGCGTGAGGGCTATAGGCAAAAACCTCTCATCGAGGCCTATATTCAGCAGTAGAGTTAAGCTTATGATCATGATGAGGACTATGATGATGGTGATAAAAACTTACTATAGTGCTGTCTTCACACGCCGTAAAGGATACGTAACGGCTTCCTTATAGTATAAAACTATATTGCAGTATTTACATATGTGTATTTATTATATAAAGGAAACAACCTTAAGTAGGACCTAAACCTAAAGGCAATAACCTTAACCTATATACGACACCTACGATAAACATAAATAACGGTGCAATAATAGCAACTACATGAGCCTGCGATACCTGAACTTGAATACTGGCGTATGATAAAGCTTATAGTAAATGTCCGTTTCAAATAAAATACACATATGTGCACATAAACCTCGATGACGAAAACAGACAATTCGCTAACATAATTGTCATAGATTTTTTCAATTTTAAATGTATTTCAAAGATAAATGTGACATATATCAGATCCGGGTGATGTTGTCGTCCTTGTATATGTGGACAATAAATGGATTCGATGTACGATGGGTGGAGCTATCAGTGTAAAAAAATATTTGCATACACACAATGGGCATTATGTGCGCCCATACTGCGTCGGTACCGTGCCACGATCGTCTGCTGAACTGCGATTTATAGACGCGACAGGCAGCTCCCGGCCACACGCGACGCGTCCCGAGCTACGCCGTTGTGTGTGTGACAATTAACGGCGAGCTATTTCATAATGTCGCCGTACGCACTAAGCAGTTATCAGCCCTTTAAACTTGTCCGATGTTTAAAGACCATTTTTTTAAATCACCCGATCATTTCTTAATAAAGTTTGAAAATGAATCTGCTCCTGTGAATTTCTTAAATTTTACTTGTGAGGCTAAGATGTTTAATAAAATTGAGGTTTCGTACTTCTGAATACTTACGACATCCGGTTAGAACTGTAGAATTCAGCATTAACATTGAATAAGACATTGTGGACGCAGACAGATACTCGCTGGAAGTGTCTAAATTCTCCAAAAGAGTGTCTGTTAAAATAATTACGGCAGATCTGTATGGATAGAAATATACGACTTAAGGCGCTTTCTGCCAAAACTATTAAAGATCGAAGAAGTGATATAATAATAATGAGAAAAAGAAACAAAAGGCATTCAGATTAATATTTTTTTGTTTCAGGGATCGGCTATACAGGCTTAATATGAACAATATCAGCGCCTCACATTGCGAGGTAAGTTTTTAAAAACATCATAATATGCTTAATAATGTATATTTAACAAAAAAACACATTATTTTTAAATCTACCCACAAAAATAACATTTTTAGTAGAAATCTTTCCGCTGTATGGCTCTGATAACAATAACTCATTTGTTCACAGAGGGATTCCATAAATCTGGAGCCGAGTAACGTGGCGCAATGCGTTTCCAAAGGAAAGTCCGAGGTTGGTATAAATATTACCCTGCTATATTCTAGAAAAATGTTTAAAAATAAACTTGTATGTTGTTTAGAAATGAACAAACCAAATTAACACAGTTGTCACCTGACGAATCAAAACGGTATTGTCAAAGCTTAATTATTTTTTAATTTTACATAAAAACTATAAAATCATCTGCGTATATATCGTAGATATGTAAACCGATATAAAAATTATAACACCTACAAAAAATCCCTAAAGGTCAATAAAAGCAAAAATATTAGATAGAAATTATATTGTCATTATCGGCCCATTAAATCATTTAGGTCTGCTTTGTTCCGGCCAACTACCACTATTTCCATCACGGGCTAATCCCGTTTTTAACAGTGAGCGGCGGCTGCGGGCATATTTCATAACGGGGAGCTTAAAGCCCCGCTCGCTCGCTATATTAAAGCCGTTAATTTTGATTTACAATCGCAGCGCAAAAGCAATATTTGTTTTATTTCTCGGCGGCTTCACCCGTCTCCAAGATCGGCAAGCGATTGCGCCCTGCACGAGCCACTAATTCGATAATGCGAACGAACCATTCGTCCGCTCCGCTGGCTTTCTCTCTTTTAGTGAGCCCCAAACGTAATTGATATGACAAGTTTAGTGCTTGTGCTACATCTATAGAAAATTAAGCAATCGTTCAATTTTGAATTATAGACGTTTTTGTAATAAAGCCCATAGTTGTATATCGCCCTGTGTAAAGGTACTTCCAGTTAATTATGAATCGAAAGTAATTTTACTATTTTATTACAATATTTTATGTACATTACTTGTACGTTAATATTCTTGATTAAAGCTACAAATCCAGAGAAGAAACGCATGTGGACATAGTTACTCGTATGTAACACACTACACAAAATATTAACCAAGTACATACAATGAACATAGTCTACTTTATGTACCAGAGACAACACAGTCGTACGTAACAAGAATGTCATGAAACTCGCAACCAGAAATGAGGTTGCTCTGCGAAATATATAAAGTCTCTAAATAAGCAGTAATAGCGCTTTGCCGCTCTAAAAGCTTTGCGTAGAAAACTTCTCGAGCTTAAATTCTCCAACATGGCGCGTCACACAATATGACTGAATATTGCGGAATTGTGGCAACACATAAGCCACGCAAATAAAAGGTCAAACTTAAGCAGTTGAGGAAGAAAAGCGATCGACCACATGGTGCCCGCTCGAGCAGTTCGGTAGAGAAAAAAGTAAATTTGTTTTATTAGTATCAAAGAGGGCCATAAAAAGAAATATCGCGCAGTCTATCACCTCGCTCGTGGAGAGAACGGCTACTCGTGAAAGCTATAATCAAAGTTTCTCGCTGTCGACGAGTTTTCCTTTCTCCCGACACCGATGTCGTAACATGAAAAGGGCTGGAAAAATGCCGTCGGCGAATTTCTGTAAGACGACCACAGGGCCGCTACTCACCTTGTTGTTCTAAGCTCGCTGTCCTTTACAACGATGTTGGCGAAATTAATAACTAAATCGCAAAAGTTACGTACGCCGCCGAAAGGAAAGTTAATTCTGCATTTTGATTATAATACGCCGGATATATTTCAATAGAAAATCGACGCTGAAATGAATGGGAATGTTGTATTTCTCGTTTTTCTTGAAAAAATCATAATTTAGAAGTATTCGGTATAGTAAAATTATTATTAATACATTTCATTCATATTTCACACAATAAATGGAATGTGACAAAAAGAAACAACATTTATTCTGCAATAGAACCTAAATTTCTGAGTAACACGATAACCAGTAGGTATTATCAATAACTGAAAATTTAGTAAATATTAACATTGTTAGTATAACGATAATACATTGTATTACAACACAATACAGGTACTAAATGTAAATCTTACTCATTAAGTAACACGCTTTTAGAAAAAAAACAAACAAAACATTCTTACACAGGAAAAAAATGCGAGGAAAGTGGAGACGGCCGTAAATCGACTTACGTACAAAGTGGCGAATAATTAACGAAATGGACCAATCGAGAGCATTAGTTCGGCGTGAAGTTATGCGAGAACGCCGGCAAGTGCCGTTAAAAGAAACTTAGACGCGGGCCTGATTGTTCTCTGGCTTTATTCTGATTGTTTCTGAGCGCAAAACAGTTCCGCGCGCACGTCACTACAACAGAACGCTCCAAGTATATTAATCCGATAATTGCTTTAGAACAATCTCCCGGAAAGTTACCTACGCCCAACTAAAGAAACTGTGGCGAAAGTTTTTACAAGGAAACAAAGAACTCCTTCTAATTGTTTATTTTCACGCGCCTAGTAAACGGTGAAACTACCAGCTGAGATTTAGTTCGGAATTCGTTGATTGCTATAGCGTTAATTGAGCATAGATTGCTTTCGACAGTACTTTAACTGTACAATATTTACGTCAATACTAATATCCTTAAAATAACATTTGTTGAACAATTAAGCAAACTAAATCACAACGAAAATTTGTATACGGATTCAACAAAAGCATAAGTATTTCGCGATATTCCCTTCCCGCCTCATATATTGCACATTTCAAAGTGTGACAGTAGATCCGTAGAATGGCCGTGTGCCTGGACGGCTCTCAACGTGACGTAGAGAAAATTAGTTTCAATCTCTGGCCCGACCGCAACCGCCGCGCACCAATCTATAAACATTCAGCACGTTCCACTTCGTACTCGAAAATGTCACTCCAATTTATTTTTATATTGATAACTTCATTCTACATCAATTTCCATTTTTGTTTGTACACTTTATTTTTACAGAAAATAAATTGATATTCATAACCAGCCAGCGAGTGTTCCAACGGGGATTACTGCAATAAAATTGTTCCATTTTTGCTCTATATATTAAAATAGCAATATGTATTTATTGGAAGCGTTGATAAGTATCTGGATCTATTCAAAAGTTGTGGAGTACAACCAGACCGCAGTTTAAAGTGGAGTAATAGACAAATAGATTTCATACCGAGCTATAGATAGTGTGCACTTATTATTTTTAGAAAAATTACGAAAACACTGCTAATATTACAAGTGTGTTACATAATTATGGTCGGTTTATATTATCGCTTTCTTACATGATCATATATTTAGATCTAATTACTTTTGCTTTGATATTAAAACTTCGAATATCCAATTCCCAGCTAAACCACATATTCATCAAAACTTTGTTATAAAAAACCCTTGTAATAAGTAAACATTTGTTAAACCTTTGATGTCATCATAAATCAAATGAACTTACAGAGAACAGACTAAAAAGGCTATAGAGAATAATAATAAAAACCCTTAAGATTTGAATCATGTAAATCACACAATCTTCACAACAATCTACCAGCAGCTGCACTGGTGACATAAGTTTGAGAGCGATTACGTTTACGAAACACTGAATGCTAATGAACAGAAACGTAGCGGAAATCGTTCATTTTGTGCATCGTTTTATTCACTAAAACGAGCAACGCATATTCCTGTCGTTCGGAATATTAATGTACCGTTCAATATTTATGTTCGACGCAAATTTGCATAATCACAGACTGCGAACACTGGCACACACCCACGCACTTCAGCGATCCACTATTATTCCGTTAAAATTCACGCTACGTAGGTACTGAATAGGTTTCTTTACAGTTTATTGCCGTATTGTCTAAATGAACCTACTATTGAATTGTGTAAACAAACTTTTTATCGAAACTTCGCGTGGTAACCGAATTAGTGGGGTTAATTAGCCCTTGCTATGGTTCAGGCGAATCGTATTTCAACGACCCTCCAACTAAACGAGTTATGGTTTAGCATTGAACACAATCAGGTTAGGTGTGTTTTGATCCCGATTGAGGTCGCTCCGTTCGATGATTCCATTACAAATTGTCGATTAACAACTAACTATGAACGCTTAAATGATGATTAAAACATGATTATGGATTAATTTTTCGACGGAGTGCTGCATCTATTCACGTATGCAATGCGTATTAGATAACTAATTCAACCCACAAACAAATTCTTGTTTTAAAACAATAATAATATGTGCAACCAATTATTTTTGGTCACGACCCTTTTATCGTTCCACAGCTGGAACATGGCTCTCCTCTCAGAATGACAGGGTTAAGGCAATAGTCTGCCACGCTGGCCAGGTGCGGGTAGGCAGTCTTCACACACCTTGAAGAACTTCTTTTTTTTCGAGATCTCTAAGATGTGCAATTTTCCTCACGATGTTTTTGCTTCACCGTTATACTCGTAGCAAGTGATTTTTAATCTTATAACGCACATTTGTAAAGAGGTGCGAGCTTGGATTTGAACCCGGGCTCCCGGAGTGAGAGGTCGAATTTCAAAACACTAACACATCGTAATAGAAACATATTTTTTAAGCAGTTATCTAATAAACTCGTCGTATGGTTTATCACTCATAGGTTTGATTATTTAAAATCATCAGAATAATAACCACCCGAAAATTAAATATTTAGATTTTCATGCAAAATATATTTTGCTAGTTACCTAAAATATTAATAGTCGAAATATTTTGGAGGACACACATTTTTATGTAATAGTCTAGTGGTAACGAAACCTGACTGCCGAGTCGTGTGTGTGGGTTCGAATCCCACTCAAAACAAATATTTTGTGCGATGACCACAAATATATCGTTGTATTATAAGAAACTTATTTCCTAAACGCGATTTTTTTTTAAAACAGCCATGTGTTATGGAAACAACTGTTTTCCCTTCAATGAGTATGTATTTCTTTTCGCAGCACTTCGACTGCCGCAACCACGTGCGAGTGATCCAGCCGATGGGCGACGGCGGCCGGCTCTACGTCTGCGGCACGAACGCGCACAGCCCCAAGGATTGGGTCTTATACGTGAGTGTTATTCACAATTTGAAAACCACTATTCATTATACTTGTTATTTGTATTATTTTTACGTGTATTATTATTTGTACAGCTGTAAATACAGGTATACGAGATGATGTTCTTACTTATTTTCAAGCAGGGCAATGGATTTCTGAGGCAGTATTTGGTGTAATGGGTCATGCTCGAGCTAGTTCAGATCTCAGTATATCATAAGAGTCTGCTGATATGTAATACGTTAGATAACTATTACGAAGTTTTTTATTTCTAACAGAAACTGACGGACTAGTCTTCAACGAAATCGGCGTTTTTGTTGGTCGCAAATGCGTTACTTCCCGTAAAGTCTAAATTCTTGTGTCTGCTTATACGTATATTAATAATATATCTACCACCCTCTTCGGCCTGACTTAGTACAATCCAGCTACTAGTGCATATGAGCAGGATTACGTGCAATCGTGAATAGAAATCGCAAAAATTTTAATACACGGATTTAGAAAAATAATTTAAATATTCGAGTAATCTATCTTAACATAGTCGTATGTAAATAAAAGTCATTGTCTACTCCTACGTCTATGTTGACCAAATAGGTCACATACCGACTGGTGGGACAGTCAACAGTCTACGAAACCGACGTATAAGAGGCATGGCAAGTCAGGTCTAAGGACAGAGATTTTAGTTAATCGATACCCTCTGCCTATCGCATAAAAGAGCTGGCGTGACGATATAATAATAATAACTATAAATAGAATTATAGCATAAACGGAATTAATTTGAATTGGCAACAGAATTTCACTTAACAAACTATTATAGCCGTTTGTTAACATGGCGTCGCACATTGCACGTCTGTAGTTGTCTTGGCACTACTCCCCTACGACGCTAACTATTATCCTTGAGTATTCACTCTAAGACTATCCTTATGTGAGATCCCAACACGAGACTTGGCCAGCAGCCAGCGACGCAACAGATCTCAACTGGTCTTCACATTTGTTTCAAAAATAGTACCTGACATTGCCACCTACAACATTTATAGCATTTGTGGAACAGATATGGCGTGTAACTTTTTAAAACTCTCATCTCATGAACAGATGCACGTACAGTAGCGTCTCACCGGCAACTGCGCCGAATTTCACGGACATTGATCACAAATGATGCGATAAGACGAGAGCAGATTTTTCCTCTACATAGACGGCACTTCTAACTGAACGATTCCAGTAAAACTCGCGTCAAATGACAATTTCACTTGCGGAGATTTAAAATTGAAATCGTTCAACAAACATTACACATTAAAGTGTCCAATTTTGGATATTACACGCGTCCCAACTACACAAAGGTCGAGCGGGTACGCGATGGAACGATAGGTCGAGTCATTTTCATAATATAATTTAAAAAAAGTTATAAAACGAGCTTTTCACAATAGGTATCGAAAGCAGACCGCAATAAATTCGCCGTGCCCTGTTCACCTCTCGCTTTCCTGCTCTTGACTTTCATATAATTTTATGATGTATCGGCGGCCGTTTTGACCCTTCACACGTTTTATCGCGTTTCAGGGCGAGAAGCGTGGTCGTTTTTATCATCGTTTTGCAAATTTCGGTTTAAAGTATACATAGGATGGGTTTACTGCACATAAAATGTAATATAAAACGGGCGATCACATCCTGTTTGAGTCCGCGTCCTCTCTCTGTCCATACAACGTCCGATAAAAATGGATCCAGATGACATTGGCAACGCGACGCCAGAATGTTTCCGCATCCTAGGAGTAGCGTACTCGTATATTCGCGCATACTTATTTTTAAGCTTATTGTACGTCTGTGTCAATCCGTTTTTAAAAGTCCCCATTTTACAGTCCTTCATTCAGTCGCCGAAAATATAGAAAGTTTTTTTTTTACTCTGAAATATTTCAAAAACCGTCATGAGAATTTTCTATTATGATAGTGCGAAAAGAAATGCATGTGTAGCGCAGCTACAATTCAACAGGACATAAATTCTGGTAACAGTCGAAGCCCATAGTGCGAAATGTTCAAAATTGAAAATATATTACTTCTGTGGGGGCCGAACGTTGCCGTGTGGATCCTCGCCCGACAGTCTTTTGTACAGAGCACACTGTTAAAACACAGATAGTGAAGATTTACGAGTAATGGGACGGCTTAATTCCTTTTAAAATTAATACGTTTAAATGTTATGAAAAAGACAATATTTTCTGCTTTTTTAACTTTGTGTATTCAAACATCATAAATATATCAAGTGCGCCAGTTGTGTAATAGGTATATTCGGTGTTTTATTTGTTGTCCATACAAACTATACACCGACATTAAAATTTCAAAATTATTTATTTGACTGCCTCGTTGGTTGTGTTGGTTGCAAGTGCGACTGCCGAACGGGAGGTCCTGGGTTCGATTCCCGGGTCG
>DWDV01003041.1:0-10937 GCA_018245615.1 Mimoniades ocyalus | reverse complement strand
TGTGACGGGCCCGATGGTGCAGTGGTTAGTGAACCTGACTGTTGCGCCGGGGGTCGTGGGTTCCATTTCCACCCAGAATAAATATTTGTGTGAATAACACAAGTATTTGTTCTGTGTCTGGGTGTAAAAAAATAAATATCTATTTAAGTATATATTTATATGTATATATGTAATTTATCAGCCGTCTGGTTACCATACCACAAGCTCAGATCAGATTGGGATCAGATGGCCGTGTGTGGAGATGTCCCAAGATATTATTATTATACTACTTATAGGAGAACAGTATACATCACAATGAAAAGTTTTCTGTGTGGAACATTAAAGTTCTTATCAAAATATATGTACATATGTATATCAAACATGCGTTATGAGTACGATAAGATTTGAGTTAAAATTGTGCTCGTTCATTGTAGGTTATATGTCAAAATATTTATAATGGAAATAAGAAAATTATTGATTTTTCTTATTTATTTCATGTATTGTGTTATTATTATGTTGTACAGATTACAATCTCCTCGTCCATTCAGTGATTTTAATCGTTTTTGTAATCAGAGTTTACTGGATTTCTTTTAGATTTTCTACTAGTGGCTTGGATTCTGGATTTGTGTCTGATGTTTCTCAATAGGCTCACCATCTTTTCCATGGCGTGGATTAAACGTAACTTGTGAAACGTACGAGTGTACTACACTCCCCTGCCTACCCCTTCGATGATTACAGGCGTAATGGTACATGACGATAATCACGTATTTTGTTACATGAAAAAATGGAGTTCCGTTTGCGGTCTTTACATTCCGGGCACTCTTTAAGCCTTGTAGGCGGCTTTTAATCCATGTCTAATCCTCACACCAGCCCGCACTAGAGCATAATCGTTAAGTATTTTCCAAACCTTCCCGTTTTCCGGATAAATCGCGGTCGTAGCATAAATCCCATTTTATCAATGTAATCAATATCATAGCAAGTTCCATTACCGAAAACTTATTATTTCACTGCGCGGCCTACGTCAGCAGGTAATGTTCTCGAGAGGATCGTAAATCTCACCAAATTAGACCCTCTTGTGTCGTAAGCTGTGAGTATGCATAGTCATAACTGGAAGGTTACATTACTATGGATATGAAGTCGAAGAAATAAGTATGCACAAACTTTGATAATGTTATAAAAACTACTTTATGCTTTCAATTTTTTTTTATAAATCCTTAAGCATTGAACCGATTTTAAAGCAGTGTAACATCATGTTAATAGTTTTATGTGATTTCATGACTGAAATATTTAGTTACACCGCGAAAATGTGTACTGTCTCAATTTTCCTTTACTTTGGTGTACAATAAAGAATGACTGTATAGTATTTTATTATAATTGCAACTTTATATTATACTTTGATGGTAACTTTAATCGTATCCTAAATTACAGGGGAAGTTAATAATGATAGGTATGATCTAAAAAGTTTGCTGTTTGACACTTGGTATACTTAGATACTTGGTCCATTTAAAATCAAAATCAAAATTTTCAATAGTTTCTAATAATGTTATTAACTATACGAGCTCCTATTGTGAGAAATTGTTGGATCAGGTACATTGTTTGACACACTGGTTGAACTGACTCCATTATTTAGCATTGTCTAGTGTTCCGCGAATATAAAATCTGGCTTTGAAAAGCGAAATTCTCCAGAACTGTTGTTTCATTCCCTAATACTTGCATTTTCTTATTGAATATTGAACGTTTCCTTGAGGAGGCGATGCGAAATTGTTCTAAAAATAAAAATTTCCATTCAACGAATCGTTTCTCAATATCGTCCGTGTAATAGCTTTGGCACAAGCAGCGTCGGATCGCACAAAGCGACTCTTTCCGCTTCTAAGACTTGTATCGAAATATTTTTCATTTGTACGTAGCGCTATTTACGTAAGTAATAAATTTTGAACGGAAGCGATGCGGTATTTTTACTCTTATTTTGCTCTGAACTATCCATCGTTACGCGAAATTGCGAAATTAAAGAATTAAAGACAAGTCTTTATGTTACATTTGAACTACATTGTATAAGTGTTTTCAAAAGGGAGTAAGCCGAATACAGCTAGACAAACATATACTTTCAGACGTGACGCACTCGTTCTAAGTACATAAATTTCACTTTTTGAATAGGCGATAAGTTCGCCAATAAAGTTATCCAAGTACATATTACGCTTTATTTAATTTACTTTTTAATCAGCTGTTTATATACATGATCTGTTCTAACATTTTAAATTCAGACTCATGCACATTTTAAGTATTATATTTTTAACTATTATTATATACTTAACTATTATTTTAGGCTTCGAAAAACGACAGTACGTGTTTGTTTATTTAAGTAAAAAATTCACTAAATTAAAATCTATTAAAAATTACGCTTAATATGTAATTGCCAAAGATATCGGGTGTTTAAAGGAAAAAAAATAGTTTAAACATCACAATTACGATACCGAAAACAAAACATAAATACATTTATTCCTCTTTCTCTAATGCGTAGCCACACAAAAATAAAGTGGCCCAGTAAACTCAATATTGGCCGGTATCAACTGGAGTGTGCGCGGCCAGTTTTATCTATGGAAAATAAAGGGATGTTTTTACGTCATGCTTTACAAGATGTTTATGAGGCTGTATATTAGGCTATATCGTAACGGCGACTTCCAAAGAATGGGGGCATAAAAATGTAGCCGCATTAAGTAACAAGCAAATAGTCTATGCACAATACGGGTCACTTTTATTTAACAATGTCACGCGAACTAGGGCCTGGCCTCTTAACGGGGCTCGTATTTTAGAACACAGCTTACGTGTAGGCATTTATATGTATTTCAGCGGCCGTCTCGTCATCATAGAATCGGGTTTGAAAGCTCTGCTTGGTTTGGAATCAGATGCTCCAGTGTGGAGACATCCCAAGATATTTATTTATTCAATAACCTCGACCAACTAGGCAATCGTGGTCAAGGAGTCGCAAGCGTGACGACTGATCGAGACCCTGGGTTCGATCCCTGGGTCTGTTTCATTAGGTTATTTTAAATCGAAATTCCTAGTGGCAACTGGGTCTGGATTTGTGCCCAGTATATGGGAATAGTCTCAAACCCTATTCCATAGTGTAACGTAAATTTAGTTACAATTGATGAAACGTGGGAGTTCACGACGTTCCTCTGCCTACCTCTTTTGGGATTACAGACGTGACGTTACGAAGACAGATTAAGTTTTAACTCTAAATCATCCCCATGAACGTTATTGAAGCAAGGGTTGCTTATCTCCCATTTGTTTGTAGATAACTATTTGGGAACTGTCCCCAAATTCAATTATCACTAACTACAAGTTACTCTAAACTGAATGGATGGCTACAGACAGACGATAAAGATATGGAGAATTAATACGTCACGGGCAATATGTGTACGACCTTAACGATATATAAATTAAATATTATAGTATTCTTTCATTTTTCAAATTATTATTTTCCATTGCATTTCCACATATTTGTGATATAAGTACTCGTATAGCTGATGTTCAAAAGATAAAAAATAACTCCGTCATATTTATTTTCTGGATTTTCAAAGTACTTAAGTACGTATGTAATTAGTTCTCCATTGTGTAAAATACGAAAATTACATCAAATTAACAAAAATAAAATTGAAGCTCTCAAAAAATATTTTTATTATACAAAACTGTAATACGCATAGACATTAGCGCTTAAGCTATTCTAAGAGGCAATAAAACATGAATAGAAAGAGTCAGTAACACCCCGAATAAGTATTGTGCAAATGGGACTGTTTTTGTATAGATGATAATAATAATATATTTGTACTATTATAATTGTTACAAACTAACCCCATTTCAGCAAGAATATCACATATGTAATCCCAGCAGATCAAAAGCGTCCATGCAGCATACCCTAATTTTTACTTAAAACCAACACGTTGATACTTCAGGTAAATATATTGTAATGTATCTGCTACGACGTCACTGCGATCGGCGAGAGCTCATGAAGGACGACGTCATAATATCATGCCTGTAATCCTCGAAGAGGTAGGCAGATAAGTATAGTACACTCCCACGTTTCAGCAGTTACGTTTACGTCCCAGTATGGAATCGGCGGTGAGCCTATCGCCATACAACGGGTACAAATCCAGACTCCAAGCCGCTACTAGAAAACGTAAATTAGAAATTTTTTATGGTGCCTGACCCGGGAATTGAACCCAGGAGCTTTTGATCGGCAGTCGCACTTGCAACCAACACGACCACCGAGGCAGTCTACGGACGACGTCGACGTGCGAAACCAGTCATGCTATCCCCAAAAAACATATGAGAATTAAACCATTACATAATATAATTTAATGTACCATTCAGATTTTAATGCTGCAATTAAATCTAAGTAACGACTTTTTATTTATGCTGCTCTTTTTAGGGTATCTTTAATGTGATTTTCCTTCAGAACTCGGTTATTTTTTTGATATTTCATCAAAATTTTCAATATTATGTATTTAATAAAATAATTAATAGGTAATTTGTTAAAATCTTCATAAAAATATCTTGAGGTGAATTCATTCTTACATAAGTCCCGGACTAAATAATATTACTTTTATTCACATACCCTGCGAAACTCAGCCGAAACTCTGCATTATACGAGTATGTACAGAGACCGTAGAATATTTTATCAATGTAAACTTTTCAATTTCACACTTTTTCAATCATATTCCATTATTTCATTTTTAAAAACAAAAGTTAAGACACGTTCAGTTCACAGCAAAAATTCACATTCGTTCAATTTTATTTTTTATACTCAATATTTAATTTTTGTCCGATAACTCTCTTTGTCGTCAGATTGCGTACAGCGATTATTGTTCCTGTATTGAAATATTTTGCGTATTCACTTCGCGAAGTGGTAATAAATATATTTTTATCACATACACTTTTATTTGTATGTATGTGCCCAATGTTCTGTGGCATTCCAGTGGCAATTTTATTATTATCATTATTAACGATTCTTTCTTTGTTTTTATGGTAATGTAAGTCGTTTGGGTAGTTTATAATTTCGGTTCATTAACATTCATAGTCGTGTTTACGCCGTCGGTGTACGGTTGGGAGCAAAACTACGTATAAATTATACGTGGTCTAATGAAAAAAATAACTAACACTTGTTATCAGACCTGCAAGTAATTTGTTACGATTTCCTTAAATCTTTACATAGACGATTTGCTGTTTGACATGGATTTGTAAAAATTTTAAATTATGAACTATTCAAACGCTTTTTACGGTTTAAAATTCAAATACAGATTATGTGTTTCATATGTTTTAGTATGAACATCTGCAATTTCGGCGTGAGCGTTGTGAGCGTGTAAGCTCTTGATCGGATTGCGGTTGAACACGATCTCTTTGGCATTGGATGCATTTGGTGAATTGGACCGCTACTCTGGGTGCATGGCACCTATAATCTTGTAATCCTTGTTATACCATTATATTATAAATATACCTTTACCATTATAAATATACTCATTAATAAATAATATAATTATTTTGATTAATGTAACCGAACGTGAAGGAAATTGAGAAGGGGCTTAATCAATAATTTATTAATGTATTCTGCAATTTTTGTGCATTGTAACTGAGTTTATCTTTCATATTATTAAATGTTGCAGTGACGGTGATGTAATAGTATTTAAATGAAAATAATGGAAATATATCTCATCTGTTTAGATGAGTTTGTTACCTTTAATAGGACTTAGAATCTTCGCTTAATCAAAAAGCTGTAATTGTGATTCGAATTACTTTTTATATCGGCTAAGCAAATATTTATATCATAATTTTTGATTGAAGTTTTTTTTATATTGCCGTTACTTAGTTTGTGAATAGCTACCCGGTAGCTGCTGAATCCCTCGCTTACCACACCGTGGACTTTGAAGAAGTCGGTTGCCAATATCGCGACGTCGTCTGGCACATGACGACAGAGTTTGGACTAGAGCCAGCGCAATTGTACGTACAATGAAAAATGTCCTTTATGGGTCTCTCATGTGCAAAAATATAAATTCAGTTAAAGTGTGCCCGTCGTGGCCCAGTTCTATAATCACTTTATCATTTTTAACTGTACAAGAAACATTCGCTATAATAACACTTTCTGACATTAGCGTGAAAAGGATGAAAAAAATAATTAATTTCCTGTTCTGATTTGGTTTTAACCGACTTTAGGAAAGTTAAATCTTCTGTAAACTATCAATGATCAATCATCTACACTGTTACACTGTTTGCGTTGTTATTCTATCATTCAAATTGAAGTGTCATAGTTTTCAAAAAATAATTCACGATTATAATGTATAAAATAAGATCAACATATATTTTTACTTCACTTGGAACCACGCCTATAACACTTGCGGCCCCTTTACAACCAACATTCGCTGAACCGTTTTCCAAGCTTGCCAATTCCTTTTTCAGGCCTCGTTTTGAATGGCCCAGAAGTGGTTGACGGATCTCTCATAGTTGGTATATCTGAGTAGTCACATGTTACATAAAGAACTATGATGAAGGCCCGTTGTTATTAGAAATCTCGAGTACTGGGCCTTTTTTTATTTATACCGACCCAACAAGGTTACTGCGTAACGATGGAAAAGGGATATTTTCTTATCCCCTCAGGGAGGGTTATAAAAAATCACTCAGATTGTGTTAGTCTTTTTGTGCATTGTGGAATGGACTTGAATATATGGGTTGAGTGATGTGTAAATGACTTTGGGTCCCGGCGAGGACAAATGAACAGAACTGGTAGAGTTATCATGAGCGATATGCCGCTTAAAACGTTGAATTGTTTTATCAAGTTAGAATTTACTGACGATTGCAAAAAAAAAGTTTCTAAAGTGGCAACAAAAAACTTAGAACTTTATTTCTGAAGAACGGGAATAGGTCTCTCCGAAAATTTGCTTTATTATATTACATAGTAAATAAAAATACTAAACAATGTTTAACACAAACAAAGTTGGTCATTATGAAAACAATTTTTTATGAGTATGTAGGTACATAGAAGAATGCTATTAGGTCAAACAATTTTCAAAAATCTTACTGACGCTTTGCCAATTTTTAAAAACCACTTCAAAGATTTTTAACTAATACCTTGTGAAATTGAAATTTGAGAAACGCTCTTTTGAACTTTGAACTTATACGTGATGTAATCAAAGTTTATAGTAACACTTTATATTCGATGTTGCTGAATCCTATCCACAAACCGTTACTATTCAAGTGTCGTCTTGGGACAAATATTTCCAAAAATAAACATGAAGGAATAATTAAATCCACCGCATCCCAAATTTTGATAAACTGATACGCGACATTACTGGCCGCAATTCCTCTTAGTCTAAAAACTGCTATAAATCATGTTAGGGTGACAGTTGATATTTTTCGGAATAACAATAGCTTGGCTTTTGTGGGATGTGAATTCGTACAACGAAGGGGCTTGTTAGCCCTCGTTACTCAGAACCCGATACATTCTGGTTAGTGAAAGGAAATCTTATACATGGATAATGAAGCAGAGATGTAATGTAATTATGTTCTTTGCTCGTGGACGTAAGTAACTGTCCATTCTGTGCATCATCATCCTCAGACCTTTTCTCGTTCAGAAATTGGACCCGGGTGCAGGGACCCGGGAAAGAGATGGGTTCATTTTGAACGATTTATGTCGAAATACCCGACCACATGCCGGGATACAAAATGTCATAAGCGACGACAAACCCTGCGCTAGCAGATCGCAATATAGTGTAGTTTCCCTAAACACACCAAAATGCTCCAAAATGCAGGCAGTGCCAGAAGATGTGCTCTGCGATCCCGAACGCGCATGCCCAGCGTGGGGATAATGGACACGACTCCTTTAAGTAAGCCCTTTGTCCAGCAGTTAACTGCAATAGGTTGATGATGATGTCGACATTGATTTGTCATACATTTGCAAACCGTTACCCTGATACAGATCGGTGATAACATTAAATTTAACGAAAATTACTTTTTACATTTTACTTACAATTATATCTTTAGAATTTATGATGGTTTTTAGCTTGTCACTATTTCATTTTATGTTCATGTAAATGACAGAAAATACAGTAAGCTATATTGAAGTATAGACTTGATTTTTTTTTCTCCATACTGACATAATTCAATATGGTCATTGGAATTCTAAAATTTCGCATTGGCATGCAGCATAATAAAATTGCCTGATTCTGATTTATTTCCATACATTGCTACGTACATCTCAACTCAAAATTAAAATGTTTAAATTTCGTCTTAATGAGCCCACTGAAACAGATGTGCCAAATTATACAAACGGAACCACTGACAAATTCTACACATACATTATATTTTATGCAATAAACTGGTATAACAGGCCGATTATGAGCTCACCTAATTTGTGACGTCATTCTCCTCTGCGCGTTATTCGGCTGTTATGATTTTATGGGTATTGTTTTATGAGGTCGTAATTCGGTGACAATGATGTTTAGCACTATTAGCAGTATTATGAAGGTTGCGCGTCATAGAAATATACATATATGTATTCACAAAATATAAGACCTACCAGAAAATGCTTTAAAATTTCACAAATGGTAAATTAATTAACTTCGCATACTATGATAGCTCGTTGGAAGTTTTTATAGACATAGTCGTGCTTATGAGTAATTAAGCACTATTTTTAAAACATTATAGGTACTGAGATAATAGCATGTATGTACATGCAAGCAGATCTGCATACAATTATTCATGACACATGGATGCAATCAGAAAATAATGCATCATTAATTTAAAATATTCTTATCATTACTTTATAATATACTTATAACTTTTGTTCTACGTCTTTTCAGGAAAATATTTAAAGTGCAATATTTCATCACTAGGTTAAGGGCTATTTTAAAAATATCAATACATTCGTCCAACAACGCGAAGAGAGATCTATTTGAAGTCTTCTAAAAAAATAACATACGCGACAAAGTTCACCTACAGTCGTCGGTGTATCGACAATTGCTATCAACAATTCCCAGTATTTTTTCCTGTCGTTCGTAAACTACTCACAATCGAATTGGCCCGTGTACAGTAACCGTTATTCACAGTAGCTGCACAAGTGAGTACTATTATTACAAGCTTCTCCCCTCATAAGCGATTCCTTAAAGTGTTAAAATTAACGAACAATCTAGCAAAACGTTATTTAATCGATCCTTAGATTCATCTAAAACAGATATTCAACAGCATGTACATACCTAAACGTCGTTTGCATCACCCAGGGTTAATTGGGTGAGATTTCATTAAAACATTATAGAATATGGGAAAAATATGAGCTACGTAATTCACTTTTCAAAATCAACCATAACAAGTGGCGGGCAGACGAGGGTTCGTATAAACATAAAAAAATGTATTACTTCATAGTCCGACGAGTTCAATTCAAACTCACTCTGGATGTTGTCATGTACTGTCAACTATAATATTCTCCTTTAACGACACTACTAATTACAATGTCCCGAAGGAAACCATTAATCATGTTAATTAACTTGATTAAGCGAATCACTTGCCCCAGTACCACGTGTCTCTCTTCCAGTCGGCATCAGTTCAAACTCGTCTTAAGTTACTGTGACATAAGTTCACATAAGTAACTAGCATCTGACCCGAGCAATTTGTGACTTGTCATGTACATTTAATTTTCATCCATTATACATTAATGGCCTCTTCGATCCAATCATTTCAATAGTCATGTATTGATTAACTGAGTATGTAAAGTCGAATACGAAATTTATTTGAAGTATTGACATTTCAATTCGGCTTTGACTGCCTCATTGGTCGTGTTGATTGCAAGACTAACTGCCGATCGAGAGGTCCTAGGTTCAAATCCCGGGCTGGGCACTCTTGAATATTTATAACTAGATTTTCTAGTAGTGGCTCGGAGTCTAGTTATGTGTCCGGTGTATGGCAATAGGCTCACCCCTATTCCATAGTGGGACGTAAACGTAACTAGTGAAACGTGGGAGTTGTACTAGATTCGTCTGCCTACCTCTTCGAGGATTACAGGCTTGATGTTATGTTATGTAGAAAGGGTTTTTTCACTAGAGCTGTTATGCCACCTTAGTGTATCTCTATTGATTATATTATTATCCAAAAGTGCTTATTTTCCTCCAAACATTGAATCGAGAATTCCGTTTTATAAAATTTTAATACATATACTTTACACAAACACATAAAACTACACATGTACTTCATGAATCGTGACAATTGAGGACGTTAAGGGTATTCATTATCCCACGTTCAGCTATGTCACCTCTGATCGGTTTGAATTCAAACTAACCAAAAGTTACTACACCCTGTGACATGACGCGCAAAGCAACAGCGGCCGTATGAGTAATTAAACTTGTTAATTGGATTAGTGAGGTCAGCGTATTCAACATATGGCGTCATTGCTGACTCTTTCTTGCCTAAGAGGTGCCGAGATGAGTACCTATAACACAAAGTAATAATAACTTTTTTTTTAAATAATAACTTTTTTCTTTACGCTTTATTGTAAGCAAATCGCTTAAAATCACCTTAAACGCTTATTCTATTTATATAAATGAGAGCAATTAAGGGCGTTAAGGGTGGTAATTACCCCCAGCACAATCTATGTCACCTCTGACCGGTTTCAATCCGAATTGCCTTAAAGTTACACCCTCTGGCGTAACAAGCAAGGCAACAGTGGGTTGATGAGTAATTAAACTTTACAATTAGATTATGGAGGTCAGCGTGGCGCAGCGAGTGGGGACACTGCCGAGCCGCTAGCTGAAGCTAGTTAGCTTAAGTGAATGTAAATTTAGGAGTTGTTGCGTATTTTTGGTTTTACTTGCCTTAAATATTAAGAGTTTTTATATGTAAATTTAAAAACGTAACGTAACATCACGCCTGTCATCCCCGAAGAGGTAGGCAGAGGAATGTAGAACACTCCCACGTTTCAC
>DWDV01003040.1:0-10940 GCA_018245615.1 Mimoniades ocyalus | reverse complement strand
AGTATGTCTAAAATTTAAGAACGTAGATAATATTACCATAGTAATTATAACCTGCTGATTTTAATTTACAGCGTTTCATTTAAGTGCCTCGAGTTCAAATCCTGGCACAGACAGGACTTCGCGAAATGATATACCTATAGTTTCCTAGACGGCGTGTTAATTGTATTAGTCTACACTTGACCAGCGTGGCAGACTGTGCTTTTCTCATTTTAAGTGGAGATGTAATGAAATGATAAGATTGCAAATGATATCGACGATAAAATAAAAAAAAACTTAATTCTATGTTAAAGTTCTAAAAGTGTTAATTTTTCATGAAGTAACAATTTTAGGTACAGCGCACGATACGGCAACTGTTCCGCGCGCCCTATTTAATAGCTGTTCATGAGATCCCTAATTTTTTTCAGCCGGTTTATTTTTAAATGAAACACAATCATCACCTTGGGTTAGGGTGACCCGGTGTTTTAGGTTTGTTGGAATTACCGTTAAATTATCTTCATTTATGTTATATTTCATGTCCCACGGTGTCCCAAAAAGTACTCGAAATCCTGAATCCTTAGATAGAATCCTGAAGACTTAGTATCAGATGGTATGTTTTTAAATTATATAGTAACATCAAACAAGCAGACTAGCCAATTGCTATCAAATCACTTCACAATATGGACTTTAAAGGAATGCCCTTGAGCCGAATAGCCTCATGCCTTAGTACTTGTGTCTAAACCTAAGTAGATGACAGCAACATGTTAAGCTAAGTTCGCTTGTCAATGTAAATTATAAAGCTATTAAATCTCCTTAACACACAAATTCCATTATTTCAACAAAGAGAATGAGTGAAAAGAATGTATTGTAAACGCAAAGGTATGTATGTATTATCTTTGTGAACGAATGAGATGCCCTACTGTTTTAATTATACAAATGTAATTATTCGGACCTTTTTACGTGAAACATGTGTACAATTGAGATACGATGTTTGGAAAAGTTTTAGTTACTAAGAACGTAACGTACATATAATTGTTTAAAGAATATGAGGATGTCTATTTAAAAGATGTGACATTAATTAACTCCAACATCACCGAACCTTTTATTATTCCATTATGTCACATGGGTCTAGCAATGTTCGGTTCAAATTCGTAGTTACAAATTAACGAGCCGCTATGTTAGTAATTAGAGTATACGTGTTTTATAAGGGCCTACAGGCTATAACAGCGGCCTCAAGATATGTTATGATTCCCGAAAGTTCGACTGTAATGTTCGACCCAACGGCAATGTTTAATATCTACACTCCTGCTGAGGTTATAAGAGAAACAATAATACAGCAATACCCTTGGCTGGGGTGGCGTATGTTGTATTAGATTGGACCGCGCCTTGCGAGAAAAATTGGGTTCGTTTCAGTCACGCAACCCCTCTTACGACACCGCGGTCCGACGGACAGGTGTAATTTCCTTGGAGACAATACATATAAAACACAATTCAACAATCAAGTACAAAAATATAAAATCGTCGTTGTTTAATAACAGTAGGTACAGGCGTTTAGAATCTTTTTATAGCGAAATTAATTTTATTTTACTCTTCACCTGAACTTAGCGTAATCCGTAAATCATTTAAGCACCTATATTTCTAGAGTCTACTCTTTACTAGAGCACTAGAATAAGGTTAGTTTATTAGAGCGTTAGAATGAGGTTAATTATACGAATATGTATAAATATAGCAACATTACAATAGAATAAAAATAACATTGAGTGTCCACGAAAGCTGTTGTCGACAAACCGCAGTTTGGCAAAATGTAGTAATTGCGGCAATTGTTCTATGTGAATAATATAAACTTAAAATCACGCTTGTAATCCCTGAAAAGCTAGGCAGAGGAATATAGAACACTCCCACGTTTCACCAGTTACATTTACGTCCCGCTATGGAATAGGTGGTGAGCCTATTGCCATACACCGAACACATATCCAGACTCCGAGCCACTACTAGAAAATCTAAATTAGAAAAAATTAGTAGTGCGCGACCCGGGAATCGAACACGGGACCTCCCGATCGGCAGTCGCACTTGCAACAAACACGACCAACGAGGCAGTTAAAAACGACCAAAAACGTAACTAATGTTATAATAATAATGGATATCATTTAATCTGTATAAGTAACGCACAATACTCGTAAACATAATCATTATTACTCTCGTTTGAAGCAGAAGTTTCACCTCGCGTGACTTGCTTTCATTGTAAATGCGAAATTATAAAAATTGTAGGCACTATGTAACAGAGCTGATGAGATGAGTTTAAGTTTATTTTACAGCAAATATTGACTAAAACATATATATTGGTAAGATAGGTACACAAAGAATACATACTTGTATGTTCTACGTATATACATACTCGTATGTACTACTTACATACGTACATTACAGAAATTACATAGGTATACATATACATTATGTAGGTATATTTCGCACATCCATCACTTATTCTGATACGTAAATACAAACTTATACATACATATATATCTTGTTTCGTTCGCTTCAACATTTAGGCTTCGTCGATATTTCGATTAATTTAATAGGTCAGAACAAACCGAGTTTCCGACGCACGCCGATACGTTTAACTGAATTTGAATCTATCTATACTGTGTTCATTCGTTTATTTCAATTTGCACTTTTGTTTGACACGAATTTGCTGATCGCAGCAATAATTGAAACTGGCTGGCTGCCATCCTGTTCACGTCTCACTGTTTAATACAGGTTTTGTTCTACAATGCGCGAAGTTTGGATGATCTCCGCCACGCTGCTCTACCCTTTAAAATCTGAAAAAGATTGAGACCATATCCAATGTTACCCGTGTCCGATAGTTCAGCGATTAAATAATTGAAGGCGATTATGATGTTCGTGATATTGTCAACACTACATAGTTGTATTGTATATTGTAATTTTACACTAAATAAAAATATGTCAATAAAATATACAGATGGAAACAAAATGACGCGCGCCACCGCTACGAACTCCACGGTGCTGGAGCGGTTCACCAGCAGCACGAGCACCACCACGTCCACGGTCAGCAACGTCATCCCCGTGGCCAAGTCCAGCGCTAATGGTAACAAGCGGGCTCCCATCATAATTTATCCTACTGGTGAGTTCAAATTAATTGAAGTTTAATTTAATTCTTAGGACTCTATGTAATTGAAAAATTATAATTCAAACTATCGTCAGACACAAAGAGTTGAAGAACGAACCAAGAGTTAGAGAGACTTATGCCCAGCAGTGGACGGTAATGCTCCGATGATTATGATTAATATAATTATAAATTATTTCAAACACTCATAAGTGATAGTTACGAGTAGGTCCGATAACATTTCCTTCCCCCGTAATTAACGATTTCAAAATGTGGAGATATTGAAAATCGCGCTGAAACTCAACACTATTCGTACTTGGAGCTTCAGATTAGAGAGGATCATCCGTCACCATAAGTTATGATAGCGTCACGATAACATGATTAGTTACTGAAAGTGTTTTATATGGCAAATCGGTCAATCTTAAATCGCTCTCAAATTTGCAAAATGTTCTTGTATTAGTATCTTACTTACAATTAATCACTAACATTGTGCCTACTTCTTTTAACAACTATTTACAACTATTTAGTATTCATGAACACATACATTTACTACTGAAGTTAGCGTTGCTACCAATATCCCTTCTGTTTTCGGAATATTTCTAGAGAATTTTCCCAGAAATTAATCCAGTTCCAATGTAAATTTCACCAAATTTTCCGGCAAGTGCATCTCGAATTTCTTTATTATTTAAATAGTTGAGGAGCTATGCAAATTTTGTTTATTATAGAATATGTTACACAATGATCTGGTATAATTTTATTAGTATACAGATACATTTTTGCCGTGCCATTCAATGGATTTCAAAATAACGTAACGTAACAACATAAACGTAAAATAACGTAATATAACGTAACGCTTTTAATCCCCAAAGACGTAGGCAGAGAAGTGTAGGATAATTGAAGTGAAAGTTAATTACAAAAAAGTTTACTTTAAACCCGTACTTTTTACTACCTACCTACCTATTTATTTATTTATTCTGTTTATTTATTGTTTATTGTTTACTACCTACCTATTTTAACTCATTTCATTGTATACTAAATCAAATCGTTAGCTAATTTAATTCTGGCTTTGGTATTTCTGTTTTTATTACTACTCGTATATGAAATAAAATTAGGTATCGCACCAAAATCTGTTTTCCGTACAAAAAGGTTTTAAGATCTCAAAATTTCATAACCTACTTGTGATTTTTTACTAATTGAGTTTACTAAAGTTTTGCTAACGGGCAGGTTAATTCTTGGAAAAGGTTTACCAATATTAATAATTTAGGCCTTGTATAAATTTGCCCAATCTGTGGAAGTAAATACGAATTGAGTTGGGAATAACCCAAACATCAAAAAAATATTTTCCTTTTTGTAATATACTCACTGATTTCGGGAATAACATTATCAGAAATCAGGGTTTTGATACAGATTATAAAAATAACCAGCGTGACACCTAACAAATGCTCGGACGTGTAAATAATGACGATGTTTTAAATTTTTCGAAGTGACAAATGTGATTGAAATTGTTAAAAATCCAATACATTGAAGCTTTAACTTACTAACTGTGATTAAATCATAAAATCATATAAAAATAATGTATACTACCGTGCTTCTGAAACAATGTTTATAAAGAATTAAACATAGCATATGTCTGTCTCCTAAGATTTATCCCAAGAAAATATTTTTAAAGTTCTCCTGAATTGTAATATTTATTACTTGCATTTTAACCCTCTTACATATGCATATGTATATTTTCTACCGATCTGATACTTTAACAGTTATAAATAAGAACATTTTCAATCCTAAAATATATATGATATACTATGTTAAACCAAGTAATCACGTTCTCAAAATAGATCAAAATGAAATACGCAATGTAGCTAAAGATTGACCCCGCTTGGAGCTGATAAATTTGTATCCAATATAATAAATACGTTCGGCGTTTTGAAAGATTGAAAATATTGTTATAAATTGACGGACAAATATCAATATGCCTAATGCGTACCTACATATGAACGTAATAAATACAGATATCATCATCGTCAGTGTAAGGTCACTGATGGCCAAATGCCTATCTTGTGGGGTTTTTGACCATAATCACCGCAAATCATGCGGTTTGGGGATAGCACGGCATGGCTTCTCCTGCTGCCTACAATAGGTACTACATGCAGGCAGCCAGGGCACTTACAAGTATATAGCTATACCTAGGCAGGCTGCGACATACCACGATCAGCCAGCGCCGGATTTAATAACCTTTTCGACCACCAGATATCCCGGCATAGGTTTATAGGGTGTATTCTTTCGCCGTTCCAACAAGGATGAATGCGCAAAATATTAGTCTTAAAAGTGTAATTTTAAAATCGATGTTATAAATCGGTACCTATTATAAGTAAGAATGTTAGCGGAGATTAAATTAAATTACGTAATTAAACAAAAACTTTGATCTAAATCGAAAGTCCTATTACGAGCCGTAGAGAACTTTGTATAAGTAGGATATAACGCAAGGTTTTCTATGCCATTAAAGCTTGAACTTTAAAGGTTATGTAAAATCCAATTCTCCCATAAACAACAGAGTGCTTTCATGTTTCAGACTTCTATTCTTTACGACCGACAACTATCTATCGGCTTTCCATTTTAGTTCGAATATATATCTATAAAACTATATTGAGGAGTGGACTCGTTTTTAACGAATACTTATAAAAAGCGGAACGCTTGTGATTAACTCGTGATTATATCATCTTAGATAAGCTTGTGATTGTATCATATGAATTGAATTGTGGGTTTCGTGTCGTACCTAATTATAGATGTGACCACGCGTTGCCACAGTATGACTTGAGGGGTCAAGCCTCGACGATAAACCTTTAATTAGACACATCCGCAGTGAAAACTGTGGCTTGTTATGTTGTTCATACTTGGGTATATTTTCCTGAGGCCATTATACGCTCTTATATGCTGCTCGGACATTGAACAGTCGTTTTCGTAGTCGTCGATTAACTCGTCCGAGATGAACTACGCGTAATCAAAATTGAAACATCACACACGAAATAACACATCGTAATTTATTCAATGTAATCTGGTGCAGCCTGACAACAGACATTGAGAAAATGGCCGCAGATAAAATTTAATATTCAATAGACATTTTCCAGTCATTGTCCACGTGTAGTTGTTTGCTCACGTATGAATCACTTTCTAAATTGACCATTGTTGAGATTGTAAATGTTATATGCTGATCGTAACCCTGAGCAGATACATGGGACATTCCGCTGACTAACTAATGACTGGACACAACACAACAGACACCCATATTAATCGTGCAGATATATTTCTCAGTGATATACTGTCTGGAAACTCTTAATAAAACTACAAAAGAATCATATGTATGTAATTTATTACACATCAAGGTTACATTTTATTTTACAATATTTCATGAAAAAGGTTGAAAATGAACCTAAACCTCCGTTGAGATTAGAAGCAACATCGCAATCAGTAACGCCATTAACGGTCGCTCCTCGACACGATCAGCCCTGACTCAACTATCGAGGGACATCTATGAACATGTAACAATTGATCTGTAAACATACGGAACAAAGAACAGGTAGCACATAAATACATATAAATATATATTCCATATTTTGTTCCACGATACAATTTCAGGGTAACAATAGTTCATTTGTTACGATATATGAGTATGAAGGATTTGATTGATTCCCGTATTGTTTCAGTAACGCCCGAGTCAATAGTCGTGCCGATCGTTTCCTGTATATTTGGATTCCCACTATTGGCCTTAACAGTAATATGTTGCCTGAGACGAAGAGCGAAGTTAGCCAGGTGAAATATATTGTTCCTTGATTTATATTACTAATTATTATTGTAATAAAAGAAATAATAATGTATTGTTAGATATATTATTTTAATAAGTGTAGTACTACCATGAACGTGAATTCGTTACTACCTGCCTATCCCGCAAAGCAGCTGCCGTGTTGATCTAATAATATATGAATTCATAACTATGTAATCACTACCTATAATTGTCTCTCGACAGTTTGAGAAAAGATAATCGCTGGCTGAAATGGACTGAAAAGGACTGAAAACTCAATTGAATAATGTATACATGGGGAGTGCCTTGAATTTTCCATTAAAAAGCAAATTAGCTATTGAAAAAGCGCAAAATCTTTAAAAAATCTTTAAAAACGAAGTTAAATGTGAAAGAGAATTTATTAAGCTTCTGGAATTTATTCAAATGGTCCGGTTTCTTAACTTCCGCTCCATTTTATAACGACGTTATAAATTTGTGAACGTTTTATGTATACGCATATGTATGTATTTCGTTTAAAATTCTATTTTAAAACAAACAGCCTAGTTTCATAAACTGTTACTTAACAGAAGATCAGAATAAGCTAATGATGGACTATGCTTATAATTATGATAGGACACTTGACAATCTCGAGTACTTGCCTTTGATTTCATTTCCTGCATATCATTTACGACTACCAGAGAACATATTAAATGAAGACACTTGGAGTCTACAATTAATATCATAGAGTTACTTGTTGATGGGCTATTAAAAATTCGGAGTACATGTTTTGTAATCGTGGTAATGCAGGGAGCGCGCGAGACGGCGTAACTGTGAGTTGGACCGCGGCGAGCTGTCAGTGGTGCGGCTGTCGCCCGTGAAGTGCCGGCCGCGCGCTGTGAGCCTGGTGCGCTCCCCGCGCCCGCCGCCCTCGCTGGAGCTGGACACCGTGCTGGAGGAGCGCTCCGACCCCGAGCAGACCACACTGTCTCAAGTAACCAGAGTGAATTTCCTCCCTTCTCTATCTACCTTCATCACTTTGGTTTATTAACACTATTTATTACTTAAAAATCGGATGTTTATGAAAGGAAAATTTCAGAAAACTACTGTATTGACAGTTGATGGGTAATATAGTGATATAGCCATTAATAAAAAATGTAATTAGACTTATATATACCCTATTTATAGTTTCAAATCAATGGACGCTTCCATAGTACTGGCTACATGACCTTAATGGTCTGTTAATATTTAAGCCTCGTTGCAAAAGACACTGAAATTCGCTCAAAAAGCGATGATGGTTAAATACTGATGGAATTAAACAATTAATTTGTCTGTGGCAAAAGCATAGTGACCCTTAATAATTAAATTGCAATGTTGTATGGCTGAGAGTTTCAACCACAATCTTCGTATTGGAATGCAGAAAACTGTAAAAATGCAAAGAAATGCACGCTGCGACTTTTATTATAATTGCTCCCCTGTATACTATACAAAGCGAAAAATGAGAGAAGGTTCTTTGTATTTTCTCGTGTCAAGTGTGAAACGTAGGTTTGCACGCACTTTTTGCTCTTTGCTTTCCTTTCGCTTTTTCCTGTTTTATAAACTCTTTTCAGTTCCAGCCCTCAGAGTATTGTTTTTCAATTTTATACATATAAATCCTAGATAACAGATTCTTAATTCTAAAAATCGATGTTTCATTTTGCATAATTATAAAATTTTATATTATGCATATAATATGTTTATTATAAAGGAAGTATTTAGATTGCCTAAGTTAGAATAGGGAAAATGTATTACTTACGCTATAACACATTAATATGTGACGTAGAGAAAAAGAAGATCTATGGATCTAAACGTGGCGTCAGCAGTTTGTCAATCTTCTTTTCAGTTTATGTACGACAAAACGAAAAAGAATATCATGACCCAATTTGTCGTACACATTGGACTCGCAGCATTGCAGGTCGTCGGGGTCGAGTGGTACTTTGTATTAGGAGATAGAAGTGCTGGTACACAAGAGCCAGAGCAAATATAACATGAGGCGAACGCAAATTTGACATATGGATAAAAATATATCTCAGCGTACATTTTTCATTATTTTCGCAGTTTATAATCCTTTCTCTACTAAATAAACTTATTATCGATTTTTTGACAATCCATAGCTTTACAACAAATAAAGAATTTTTAGATTTGTTTTTGGATTATGAAAAACTTTAATATTTCAATCGTGTTTTTATTTATTAAATAAATCAATCAATACAGTGACAAATTTTGCGACATTTTTCATTATTAGGTAAATGTTGTCTTTTTTTAAATGTGTGAGTTTTACGTGATGCGAGAAAGAATAATAAGGGCTTAATTATAGTTTCTAACCTGCACCTTTATAACAGATTCATACACACACACACACACACACACATATCTTCACACCATGTCGCTTGCGGGGTAGGCAGAGATTGCATTATAGCAGATTCAATAGTTAATACTGTTAGTTTTTTTTTTTTTAAGTAGTTAATATAACACATAAAATATAATTTAAGACGGCTTGAACATCTCAAGATTAACAGCACGATAATTTTGTGTTGACGTCATTATGTGGCATCGGCCGTATTGCCGAGATCCACGTCATTACTTATATTTCTATCATAACCCAAGTTTGGCGCACACCAGACCAGAGCACAATGGGTTCAAGGCGGAATGCACCAGCACTTTTGTACTCTATTATGACACTACGTGCTAACTGCAGCCGTTTTCATTACGCCCCCCACTAGCGCCATTTGGGATAACATTAGCGGTAATGCTCCATAATACGCTCTCTAACGTTATACACATGAAGACTTTTGTAACATGGGTATTTTGTGGCGGGATAATTTTGATCTTATCATTGTATCAGTTTATTTTCTATTTATTATTCTGATAAACTTCGTTAGCAGACGTATGTATACAAAAAAATATTGTTCTTAAATCGTCAATTCACATGAAATATTATATTGCATAGTTCATTATTAATCTCGGAAAAGTGACAGTAAGTTAGTACATTTTGTACACATCTTGTCTGAATACTGTAGCCATCGAACTGGAGTATATGTCCACTTTTTTTGCTTAACCATTGAAATATGTGAAGCGATAATGCCATTCATTATGTTCACTACGCTTCATGTACATAATACCGGTGCTCCAGTATTTTGTAACGTTTAGATATCGCCTTAGCTACGTCGCTTAATTTTCGGCGCGAAAAGCCACCTCGTTTTATAACCTGTTTCTAATGCAGTTTGCTGTAAATCGTGGAGATAAAATTTCGAAAATCATAAATATAAATTAATATAATCTAACTGTGGCACGCCCAAGTAACGAGGTCTTAATTTGTTCATTCATTTTTCTTATCACTGTAACTGTGATAACGCGTTTAGCCAGATACGTTTACATCCCACTATGGAATAGGTGGTGGAGTCTATTTCCATATACTGGGCACACATTCAGACTGAGTCACTAGTAGAAAATCTAAATTAGAAAAATACAATAGTCTCCGACCCGGCATCTACTCGGCATCACTCTTTACATATTTAATTCTACAATATTATAGCGCGTATTATAGCACAGCAACTCCCTTTTCTATACCTGACTACCCCTTAGGGTTCGTTCCGTACTTTGTGTCGACGACTAAGTCATATTTACGGTGCCTTAGGGCCACAAGGTCTTAGAACTTCATAGATTTATGTAAATATTTATTTGACTATGTTAATTAAGTGTACATATTTGCAACATATTAATTAAAAAGCCCCTACAAACAAGGAAGTAACATTCCTATGTCTAGATATAAATTAACACTCCATATATTGTTACAATTTTTAATACTTGCTTACTACTATTGTCCTTGTCGTACAATTAATATAATATTTTCATATTTAACAACAAAAGTTCTGTGTTTCAACATTTGTGTGTGTATTTTTCATTTATATAGAGCTCCTGATTATGAATATTACCAATGTAATACATAGGTGTAACATCACGCCTGTAATCCCCGAAGAGGTAGGCAGAGGAATTTAGAACACTCCCACGTTTCACCAGTTACTTTTA
>DWDV01003039.1:0-10941 GCA_018245615.1 Mimoniades ocyalus | reverse complement strand
GCAAGGCAATAGGCTCACCACCTATTCCATAGTGGGACGTAAACATAACTGGCTAAATGAGGGAGTGTACTGCAATCCTCTAACTACATTTTTGGGTATTACAGTTGTAATAGATAGTGTAGATTAAATTCTTGCTCTAAGTTGGTACTATTTGCAATTTAAATCTCAACATTGTCATTCTAGATAATTTAACATTTGTGACTATGGTATATTCAGTGAATGTCACACATATATAAAAAAGCAGTTGTTTTTCACAAAAATATTTATTCAGAATTCATGATTAATAATATAAGAATGGTAATTGAATATATTGTTATTGTAGAAAATGATTCACATTTTAGTATACTATAATGTATTGATATTTGGTTCAAAGAACTTATTCTACATATGAAGAAACAAGTGCAAAAATTATTTGTACAAAGGTTGGTATATTATCATTTGGTTTCATATCAAATTGGTTATTAAACATTTTAATTTCCCCAGAATATATTATTATGTAGTTCATAGGTGGAGTAAAGAACATTTTGTGCAAAAAAAAAACAAAAATGAGTCACTAAATGAATGAGCACATTGCAGAACAGACTAAGCAAAACATAATGTTGATATATTACTTCAATCATGTTGCCATTCATATTGATAGGAACATGTGCTGGAACTGTAATATATGTATACATCTCCATACAGACAATCCCTAAAATATTGTTTTATCTCAAACACTGTCAAGGAAACGAAAGATGTTACTTGGTAAATGATTATCATACATTGATTTTGATTTGATTGATTTTGATTTGAAACAATGTATACTCTATTCACCTTCACTATAAGCTTATGACTAGTGTTTTTCTTTAAAACATTCACACTACTTGCTACATTTATTCTTTATTTGTGAGTTCAATATTTCTAATTAATAGGTTGTCCGGAAAGTTCGTGCCGATTATTTAGGAAAGTTAAAATGCAGCTCATTTAAATATTCGTATACATTTATTATATCATATCGGTACTATTATGTTACACAACCTTTCTCCATCTTTCATGCAGCTTGAGAATTCCGTCCTTCCAGAACGTTTCAGGTTTTTCGGCAACCTCACGTCGCTCTTCCGATTTGCAATTTTTGGACGTTTTGGTTCAATTGATCTCTTCAATTTCTAATTGAGAGCAATATTTCGCCTAATTTATTGTTTCATTATTTGGTAAAAGCTCATAATATAGGACTCCTTTCCAATCCTACCAGATGCAGAACATTACCTTCTTCCTAACAAAAAAACGGCACGAACTTTCCGGACAACCCAATATATTTAATTAAATTGATGTTGCGTTATAACAGTTTAGTATTTATCAGCGTTAGCGAAAACAAATGGATGTTCTGGATAGCCACTGGAACCAGTCCCTTCAATGGCAAATAGAGATCCAGCTTCTGGCTGCTGGGCTTGCTCCACGGGATTCAAGTTCAAATTACTTGTTGTAACATACAGTATTGATTGCTCATGTCCTCCCCATACCACTGATGTTACTTTACTGGCCGGCAGTTTGTGTTGTTCCAGCAATTTGCCCGCTCTTGCGTCAATCTTGATAACCTGTGCAATTGTATAAATAATTTCAAATTCATAGAATATTTCTTCATTTATACAAAGTACCTTAGATTTTTAATACAGGAATTATTCATTATATTGAAATGTCCTTTAGATAGCATAATTGAAAAACAAACTCTTAATACATTGTTATATTTATTAACATGGTATGGATATACCTTGCCACCATCATAGCAAGCGACCCAGAGGTTGCCTTCTCTGTCTATTGTCATTCCATCAGGTACTCCAGTTACATTATTGGCTTGAAAACTGAATAATGTTCTTCTGTTTCCTGCATAGAAAGGTCAAACTCTTAAAAGATTAAGTGACTGTAAGAGAATAGTTACTGTTTAGTGTAGTAATCTAATGTAATGTAAATCTTTCACATAGTGTTATACTTGTATATGTTTATAGGCTCAAATACATATGACATACATCAAGATACTGTAGATTGACAGCCTGTTTGGTCGAGTGGTGATAAGCGTGACTGCTGATAGAGAGTCATAAGAGTCATGAGTTCAAATCCTGTGTCTGGTACTATACTGGATTTTTCTGACTCAGATTTTCCAGTAATGGCCTGGAGTCTGGACTTGTGCCTGGTCTATGGCAATAACTCATATTCCAGTGTCTCCTAAATACCTAAATATAACTGGAGAAACATAGGAGTGTAATACGCTCCTTTGTCTACTTACAGGATTGTAGGCGTGATATTACGTATAAGTCAAGACAAATACATTCTTAACCTGTTACAACTGGGTATACTGGTAGAGGATGCCGCTAAACATTAAGTCCGCGTTTTGTACCACCTACCTAGATTTTATATGTTACAATAAAGTGTAAATAAATAAATAAAAAATGTAACTGAGCTACTCTCTCTCTGACTCACGTATAGTCGCCGTCTCGAGATCGTAATCGAATACGTCGACATTTCTCGTGGGCGAGTCTATGTAGAACATGAACTTGCTGTCGGGTGTCCACGCGATGCCGTTAGAGACGGACACCGGCCGGACTTTCTCTACGGGATCGAGGTGGTTGTGCTCGTCCATCATGTACAGCGTCCCTTGGTCCTTTTCTAGAGTTTGGGGTGTTTCCTTGCCCATTGTTCCTGGAATATGGGTACTGTTTTACTTAATTTAGAAGCGCATTTTATTCCTATAAGAAATATGTACAGATCATATCCAGAACTTGAATTACATAAGTGTATGTATAATTTAATGAGACACGTCCATGACGGTCCATGTCAAGGTGTTTGTATGGAGTGAGATACAAGCACTTATTGAAACGTGCGATCTTACTGAAGTAGTAAATACGCTTACCAAACCAAAGCCTGCCTTTAACGTCGACCTTCCCATCGTTGCATCTATTATCTGGCTTCCCCAGATCCACGGCACTCAAAAGTCGTAAAGGTTGGTCACCCTCCGCAGCGTCCCATGACAGGAAGTACAACTCTGCCCGAACTGCTACTAGTACTAGTTTAGGATAGTCTTTTACCGTTACTACTAGAGATACCGGGCCGTAACCTGGAAATGGGAAAATTGCACATTTCATTTTTTTTCACTTGATCGAGTGTCTACCGCATTTTGTAATAACATTGCTATTAATGAAATTAAAAATAGGCGAGATTACAATTTTATTCTGAATTACATGTCACATTTACGTAAATATATGTAGTTATAAAGCTGCGCTTATGAAGATACGTAATATACAAAATTAGTGTTCGCCACAAAACCCACATTTCTGGGTTAAAATTTAACCCTGCTTTACCCTAAAAATATTCCTGCGCCTGTCCTTTCGTGGAGATACAGGCATGATGTTACGTGTAACCTTAAATTAGGATCATATTTAATGGAACATATTAATTTAATGTGGGATATCACATTAATTTTCTGAACTTTTATACTAATTTATACATATTGTTTAAAATTATAAAGAGCTCTCTTACAAAGACCTCTAACAAAAAAATTAAAATCTTAAAACGTCAAAAGTAAATTTTTAAAAGGAAAAAATAATTTAAAAAATGTGGAAGAAATATTGAACCAATTATCATCACAAATACCTAAGAACAATCTCACTTAATAAATCTTTTTACTTAAAAAATCCGTATCGAAATCGTTCGTTGTTGTCGGAATGACGATACCACAGTCAAACAGACACAGACAAATTTTATTATCTTTGAGACCCTTGTTTTTGGTTCGACCGACGGTTAAAAATCGCAACAGCATGTTGTTAGTAACTGGTCAGACATGGGAGTGTACGACACTCCTCTGCCAACTTCTTCGGGGATTACAGGCGTGATGTTACGTATGTTATTAGTGTTAATACAATTTCAGCGTATCTACTGCTGTATATATTTTTTTACAAAACTCTACCAATGCTCCTTGTAGTAATGTTTCCAGTCTCCGCGTCGAGTCTATGGATCCGTTGCTGGTTTATGTCGACCCAGTAGAGCGCGTTCTCGGCCTTGGACCAGTGGGGACCTTCTAAATGCACTCCACCGCGGTATACCTTCAACAATTGCGATACCCAATATCTATTGTTAATATACAATGTATATTGTTCATCTATTATTAGGTGTATTTTATTGTGTATGTATTTTATACATTCGGGAAAAAATCGCGTGAAATCCAAACCTATAATATAACAATGACGTAATTATATCGCTAACTTATAAAATTCGTATGACTGAACAATAAAATTTTAAATTTGAACACATCATTAATAGGATCGTGTCTGTTAATATTTAAATCAGTTAATTTAAATTAAGACGAATCCTAAAATTCTTAATTTGTCACTATTGTTGTAGCATTACTATCTTAAAATTAAAAAGCTGTAAACATTTTTTATAACACACGATTCAATATTCAATTCGAAATATCGAAATTTGATACAATTTTATGAAATTAATATGTAATTATTGTAAAATCAATAGCCATTATTATAAGGAAAATTGTGGTCAACGTAGCAGTAACAACTTTTTTCTCCTAATTTAGAAGTATAAAGTGAGAGATACTTACATTCTTTATTAAGGGTGAATTTGATTTATACGCGTAGACATTCAATAATAATAATAGGAATAAGTTGGAATATAGAATTAATTTGGCTGTCATTTTGGAATATTCACTGAACTCATTCAATTCACTGAAACAAACACGCGAACCTTCAACCTCGTCGCGCGGCTCATCGGCCAATGCTCAATGCTACGTTATGGCTATGCGTCTATTACTCAACAACTTCAATTGCGGATTTTATTTCGTTTATTTTCTTACGTCTTGAATTCTCAGTTTCGGTATAGAGCAACTTTATTAAACAAACATAAAGATAGCTTTAGCAAAGTTTTTTTAGCCGTATTTAGTTTTGTGTTTATAGCTGTGATGTGATGTAATAGTACATACGGGGACCCTAAAGTAAAATATTATTAAAAAAAAGTTATACCTCACTTTGTATGACTGTTTTGCTGTCCTCGTGCAATAATTCGGAACGCCTCAAATATCAAGGTGTTTGTCAGTTAAACCAGTTTAGTGGAACAATAGCAAGAATACATTTAGATACCCAACAAGGATATTTTGGTTATAATAAATAAGTATAGGTATTTATGTTGTACGAAGAAATTCGTTAGTGATGGAAAACTTCGTGAGAAAATCTGCACACCTCAAGAGTTCTCCGTAATTTTCTCTAAAGCGTTTAAGGTCTGCCAATCTGGTCTTTGCTAACGTGGCAGACCATGGCCTTAACCCTTTTCATTTTCATAACCCAATACCTGTGTTCAACAGCTCAACGACAATAATATTTATTATGATGAGGTCATTACGTCACGTGAATTTGTAATTTTGCAGTGAATTATCGATATGTTCAACGAGTTTAATCGATTAACCGTGGACAATCGGTTACGCATCGCTGGTCTGCTTCGGAAGTGTTCGGATTCTAGCCAAGGCCCTCAACTTATACTGCACCGCTTCTTGTCTGCCTTCTTATATGCCTTGTCCTTAATTGGACTCGTTACGGTTGCAATGGAAATTATTTGAAACATGTTTAATACTTTTTTTTATAGTCGGTGTTCTAGATCTTTCTAAACGTTTTATACATTCTCTATACATAAAATATATTGTATATACAATAAACAATGTAGATGCAATCGCGGATATCAGCTAGTTTTTTTAATAAATAACGGGTAAAATCGAAAAATGATTGTAAAAATAAATCTTTATCCAATTAGTCCCGCCATCAAGGTTGATTATATATGTAATATGTATTTTATTTTATTTTTTGAATATTGTCTTTGCTGAAGTTATGTATCTGTACGGATAGGTTATTAATGAGATGGGCTGTTTACAGCTATTAGCCAAATCATCAATATTGCAATATTTCATTATTAAGTACATAATGTATTTAAGTAAAATGTTTTAATATTGCCAAAAGCAGTTCATTGGTTATCTTAAGGCCCAGGAAATAAATGTAATAAATATAAAATTTGAATTTTACGAGCACATAAATGAGCTGATAGCTGGAAGGAAAATACGATAAGTATTTTCATGGGTTCATTAATGACATTTTGTATCCGACTGTTTTACGAACTTGATTAGAGCTGGTTCTTGTTCGTTCAGTTGTTTTGCTAGGAGTCTGCATTTCCATATTGATATTCGTAAAACCCCTGTTCTACCCCTCTGCTTAAAAGATAACGATGTCAGTGTCAGCCTAGTGGCCTTAATATCAGCCTTCCAATCCGAGTCCAAGGTCTTCGGTTCAAATGTTGACGTTTACCTCTTTACAGAACTATTTGCGTTTTGAGAATAAATACAATTTACCGCAACGGTGAAGGGAAATACCATGATTAAACTTGTACAACTGCATAACTTCACCATAATGTTCCTCAGCGCGTGTGAACTCGACTACACCGTATATCACTTGCGTAGCGAGCTATGTTTTTACCCCACAAATTCGGCGAGACCGGTCTGCAAAAGTGGAATGATAAAAGTACAGTAGGTAATGAAGGTAATTAGTAGTAAATATACAGTTATTTTGAAGAAAAAAAAAATGCGAATATATAATATAGCGAATTTCGTATATTTCAACCAAAGAAAATATCGAATGACTTTAATTGTATCTGAACATTAATCATAATAGTATTAATTGTGTATAACGTAACATCACCTCTGTAATCCTCGAAGGGGCAGGAAAAGGCGTGTAGTACACTCCCACGTTTTACAAGTTACATTAATAAATATGTTCCAAAGTAATGATCTCAACTAAACATTCTTCTACACTTGAAGTAATCAGAAAATATTGTCCACAGAAATACTTATACTAATTTTTTAAATGAAGTTATTCAAGAATATATACTCTAAGAAGTTTATTTTATCGCTAGTGTTGCCATTTATTTATTGCTCATGTCCGTTGAATTTCAATGGGGTATTTTGCGCTGGCAAACATGGTCAGAAGGTAACGCTTATGGACCGCAATGAATTATTACATCCCTGCCCATACACGGGATGTTACGGCCACATACATAACATTAATTATATTTTAAGGCGCAATACACTGCTACCTCGACCCTGAACTTGCCTTTATAAACTATTCGTGTCATTAAGGTGCATTGGTGTGGTATATCGACGTGGATTGTTAAAGTAAAAAAAAAAAAAGCGGATGCCGTGGGATCTTACTCATTTAGACAGAACTTACTCATCTGGACAGAAGTTTTTGAAAAATTCCTTTGGAGTGACGACTCGAAATTTCCATTTACAAACAGATGTGCATCTATCAAATGACATTTCCGGTTCTGTTTTGTGATCTGTATTCCGTACTTCATAATAATACTTTGTATAATTACGCCCATATATAATCATACATGAACATATGTAGTTAAATATAGTGTATATTGTAAGGAAGCCATCTTTTTTTCAATAAAATAATTGGCGGTATGAATGTTGTTACAGATGAAAGTGTTTATGGACATGAAAGCGGGCGGCTCGCTGTGCACGGTGCTCGCCACCATGTTCCGCTTCAAGTCGGAGCAGCGGTGGCGCAAGTTCGACTTCCAGGTCGGTAAGGTATGCACGCTCCCGCCTCGCACCCGCCGCCTCCGACCAGCCCCCGCCCCGCCACGAGCTCCATAACACTGCATCGCTCGTCACTCGCCTGTGCTCTGTCAAACTGTACATGACTCATTGCATCCCTATAGAAAATATTGGAAGATACATATAAAAATTAGTGATTCCATTCTCCAACACCCGTGTCGTGTTTAGAGCAAAAACAGCTCAAGGGACGCTTATAAAATATCTAGCTGAGGAGTGAGAGAGACTAATTATGATGTTGATGAAAAAAATTAAAGATAAATCGTAAAATAACTATGGAAAATAATAATTATAGTTTTCATTCAGTGTTTGACAGTGCTATCTCTGACAGCAATCTTTGTCTCCACGATGCGCTCTTATAAACAGACTCTAAGAACTGTCAATGTCTTTACAAGATTTTTAGAATATTTTCCCTACATTTAAAAATGTTAATTATTAGAATTTTAAAATTAAAAATTTTAATATTGTCCGACTTATATTTTCCAAATCAATATCCTACTTAAGACAAAAGAACTGCGTATGAACATTGTGTAGGTGCTCAGTGATACTTACGTACAAAAAATAATATTGTTTTCCCTAAAGCAATTATTATTATATCTCAATGACATATACATACCTAAAACAAAGAGAACGAACGCCAAGAAAAACACCACGGTGGTGAAATTACGAACAGAAATTGTAATTAGCACAAATTTCTTTGATTGATACAGTGTAACGAAAGGAAAACTTATAAAGCATGAGGCTTTTCTTACATGAAATATATATGGTTAAGGGCCCAAAAATAAGATTTTCTGAAACAGAAAAAGAATATTGCATTTGTTATGTACAATTTGATGTCACAGGCGTGTTGCTGCTAGTCCAATCGCACGAATCTGGGTATGAAAAGAAAATATTAACAAAATTACTATTTCTATTTTTACACATTTCAGCACACACCATTTCTACAGTCTTACAATCCTTACTCATAGACGCTTAATGGCAATATTTAGTTATGAGTTTTTTTTTACCCTCTTTCATATTTCGTCAACGCTAAGAAATAAAAAACCCAAAACGAAGCCTTATTGAGCGTTAATGAATAAGCGTTAATTACCTTGTTCTTATTATTTATTGTACCAATTTGAAAATTAAAATTTATTTCGGTGTAAAGTATTTTATTATTATAAATTGGTCTAAATAAAAAAATATGCAAAATGCCAATTTGTGGACAGCAACACTTAATATTTTTAATTTTCCAATTTAGCTCTTTCGATTTACAAACCGTTTACAGGTGTAAAGATAAAATGTATGCCATCTCTTTGGAGATAAAACAGCTGAAATTCACCATCCATCTATCAATCATAAGGGGTCCCTCATTTTCCTGGATTCTGTTCATTACCTTAGCCTTTTGCTATCTGGGAGTTCAATGTTGGGATTTCTGTACAGTGTTCGTGTATTTCCGTCAAACGACTATATATTTCGTGTGTTTCAATAATATACCCTGTATTTTGTCACTAATCCGAATTGGGCCTTGTAACTCACATTACTGTGTGCATGCCTCGTTTTTTTTGTCATATCGTTTCATTTTATATTTTTGCGCAAAGGAGTTTTTGTAAATGTCACGTGTTGCTCTAATTCTATTTTAAATTTTTTTTTTTTATTTTGTTGTATTAGTCAATAAATTTAAATGGGTACTACTGTTTAAAGACTACTGACTTTTTATTGAATTCGCACATGATTTTTATGCCCTCACATGATATTTAATAACCGTATAAATATGTAATAATAATATTTCAAATTGTATTTTCAGTTTATTTTTACAAATTGTTCGTTACACAATTCACATTAAAAATTCTTTCCTACCAAAAATACATACTGAAATTATATATTAATCTATACCACTTACCTTCTATATAAATGTGCATCTGTGATGTCAGTACACATTGTAATCATCCTCATTTTTCTGGTCCCTGTCCCCGCATCCTCCATTTCCAGAACCCGTCGCGCAAGGACCTGAACGTGCAGATGATGATGGAGATCGAAACAGCCCTGCTCAGCGCCGAGACCATCAGGGCGCCGTGCGTCTACATCCGTCCCGAAGTGGACAAGGCCACCGCCAACAAAGTGAAGGACATCGTCGTCAACCACCAGGGGGAGATTTGTGGTATGAATTCTTACCTTGTTGTTGTTGTGGAATATACTCCAACGTACTCCTCGCCACACGCCATCTGTTGGTCTCCAGCGTGTTTGTCCGGCAAATGTCAATAAATCATTGATTTATTTATTCTGTAATCACACAGCGGAATAGGAAAATATTTTATACCAGATAATATTTGAATTGCAATGTAATAGTCAATATTAATATTTCAAGATATTTCGACACTTAGCCATCTGATGCCAAAGTAGACTCGAAAATAGGCTTTGTCATGGTAACCAGATAGAAAAAATGTTTATGCTCATCAAACAAATATTTAATTTGTCCAGGGTGGACTCAAGCACACGAGTGTAGTACACTCCCACGTTTCGAAACTTACGTTTACGTCCCACTATGGAATAAGTGGTGAGTCGTTTGCCAACAACGGGCACATATCCAGACTCCGAACCACTACTAGAAAATCTAAGTTACAAAAATCCGTTAGTGCCCGGCCTCGGTAGTCTCGGTTGCAACCAACACGACCAACGATTGGCGTAGTCAATAAAGTAATCTGTCTCATTTGCTCGTATAGAGGATGAAGAGGACGCCACGCACATCGTATACCCGTCAGTGGATCCGCTGGAGGAAGAGTACGCGCGGCCGGTGTTCAAGCGGGGGGGCTGCGTGCAGGTGCACTGGTACTACCTGCCGGACAGCCACGACACGTGGGCGCAGGCCGACTTGCCCGTGAGTCTCTCATCCAACCGTGAAACTCGCGTTTGACTGCCGCGTCTCCTGACACAAGGCGAGATGCAGCCTAGGGTTGTTCGGTTAACGAAGCCTCTTTCTTTACCTGTTCTTATCAATATGTTAATACACAACATTAGAGCTGTGTACGCCCCGATGCCCGCAGGTGGACGTCCCGGAGAGCGTGAGCTGGGAGTGCACCCGCGCCGAGCCGTGGCGCGTGGCGGCCACGTGGGCGCTGGACCTGGCGCAGTACAACGAGTGGATGAACGAGGAGGACTACGAGGTGGACGCCAACGGCAAGAAGAAGGTGATGTGCGCCTGTTTTTTTTTTAGTGGAACAAACTACTTTTTAATATCCCGCTAAAGTTTAGTCACGCTTTAGCAATTCCAAAATTTCTGTGAACAATTTTCACACTTCAGAACGAATTGACAATATGTATTCCCA
>DWDV01003038.1:0-10943 GCA_018245615.1 Mimoniades ocyalus | reverse complement strand
TGTCGCGGCTGACGTCCCCGCCGGCGTCGCGCAGGCGGCACACGGCGCACGCGGCGCGCGAGGTGTGCAGCGAGCCCGAGGAGGACGCGGCGCCGGTGCAGCGCCGCTCGCGCGCCGCCAAGCAGCTGCTGGACAAGCGGCGCAAGGCTCGCCTGTCCTGCGCCGACCTCACCGCGGCCAACTACGCCGAACCCGAACGACCGTCGCGCATCGATGCCCTCAAAGCGTTCTTGCCATTGCGGCAGTCCAAGTCTCTCGGTCGTCTCGACGGTCTCAAGGAGGTGAGTTTTATTAATAATTCCTCTTGAAATACGTCTGGCAAATATCCAAGTGCATATTTTAAGATTGGCGGTGTTTTTAATATATTTTCTTGTATCGGCACTTGAATGTTGTGTACAAGAGATTAACTCAATATGGGAACCTTGGCTAAATATCGACAATACGATGAGCGCGCTGCCGCGGCCTTCGCGCGGCTCCCGTGGTGTGCGCGTGCGCTGGCTCGTCTCTGGCGACTGCCTCGTCGTCGGCGCACTCTTGCACAATCGACACTACTTCGGAAATGTTCTATTGTTTATTAAATTCTCGCCATCATAGAATAAAATGCGGCGCAGGGACGATGTGTCCGTTTCGTCTTTGTTAACGTCCGTCAAGTTGCGAAACGCTCGTTTGATGGCGTACCTATGAACTACGACATCACATTAGCTTGTAAAAGATAATACAAATAGCACTGGAGAACAGGCGTTTGGATGCGTGACTCATCGATGTTCGACACGGGGCTGGGTTATAATGCAATCCGAGATCAAATATACGATTTGAATAGGTGTGGTTGGTAAGCCTCGTGCATGCATACACTTGCATACCTGTCATTAAGCGATGATAATAAAATTGTTTCGAAATGTACGTCGTATCTTGATGTGGCCGATCATCGACAATTGATATTACATAATAATGTTATGTTCCATGTACTTAAAGTACAGTATCTTACCTTGACTTGCCGTACACACTCCAATACGAATTGCGTCTACGCAGAGGATCAACAGGGTATTAAATTGCTAGAACAAAGTATGTATATATGTATTTGAAGGCACATTTCTGTTGCAGAATGCTGCAAAGCAATTGTACATTTCATAACAACGGATTTCCATAAATTTACATGAGATTATTAAAATTTTCTGTCATCCTGATACAGTATTTTTTCGCACTTACAACCAATTTATGTATTAATAATTTACGCAACCGAATTCTAAGAAGCTTGTAGAAAATCGGAAACGACGACATTTGCAATGGTGACGTTGATGTTCACTTCCTCTAAAACGTGATCAGCTGCGGACCACTGCTGGCCTACTTCGTCCGTTATATTTACATATATTACAATACACCACACACGTGTCAAACGATATTCACATTAAGTTTTCGTCTTTCTTCTGTCTCGTTGATCTGTTTATGTACCTATACCTACACGACTACATTTTTCTAAGTTCGATTTTCTAGTAGTGGCTCGGAGTCTGGATATATGCACTGTGTATGGCAAAAGATCACCATCTATTCTATGATCGGACGTAAACTTAACTGGTGAAACGATTGAGAGTTTGCTACATTCCTCTGGCTAACCTCTTCTAGGATTACAGGCGTGATGTTACGTTTATGTGCATATATAGTGTGTGGAAATTTGTGAAGATTTATTGTGTACTTATGTTTAGAATTAGGTATGAAAGTAAACGAAAACACTATAAAGCTATTCAACCAGTCTGTTAAAGTGAGAATAAACCTGTAATAAATATACTTACATATTTTACGGTATCAATGCTTCTCCACAGTGAATTGTTGAATAGATGACGATGAGCTGGCGCAGTACGGACGCATTTCGCTTGTGTTGTGACAGTTTGAAAGCATTGAGTAGATCTGTCAGACGGATACCATGCGATTGGAACACTTTCTACGGTTAGTTAGTAAATGAATTGTGTTTGCGACAGTTTTGTCTACAGCGGAGTGCTCAGCACGCGGTGTAGCTAAGCCTTGATTATGTGCGAAGACAAGCTCTCCTTCACCGGAGGGACGTTAATGTTTGTTCCCGATGTATCTCTCGCATTGTGGATTCCGTTTCTAACGGTACAAATAAACAAAACAAGCCCCGTTTGCCCTGCTCCTACTTCTAACTTAGCATACCGGCGCTCTACGTGTACTACGAAATAAATCGTAATAAATGTGCAGTCTCCGGGCAGCAGCGCAGGCGGCGCGAAAAGCTGTGCTCTGCGGTCCTCAACTCGCATCCCCTCAGGGGGGGGGGGGAGGCGTATGTCCGGCACTGGCCTACAACAGGGTGGTGACGATGATGAAATGTAAAAATAGTACAGCATCTCGATGAGAATACAGCTGTTTGTCTACCTGGTTAGAGGCTGGCGTGATAGTATAATAATAAAATAAGTCGTCGGATCACATGTCGCAGCTACACCAATTACACATTAATCACTTTCACACAATTTAATTACAAACAATTATCACAATATCTCGGAACATTAAACTTTATTGTCGTGGAGAGTTGTGGTTTTATTATATACAATAGCCTCGATGCGGTCTCTGATTGGTTCATTGAAGGTTGTAAAAAACGAGTTTGACGCTTGTATAATGAATAAATATGGCGTTAGCGTTTGCGTTGCGAGTTGGAGCGGAGAGACAGTCGTGGCGGCGACAGCGCTGGTTGATTTGAAGCGCGGAACCGTTACGACACAGATCGCGAACGTCCTGATATTCCGCAGATAGAGCAAGAATGCACGACACGCGGCCAGGTACGGGGCAGGTACTCTCAACCTTGGCACGCACACAGGCGCGGTCCGCGCACGAGGGCCGTGTGAGTGCTGTTTGCACACGTGATTTACAGACAAATGCCACGTCTTCGAACACAGATGCGCACATCCACCGAGCATTTGGCCGCTTTGTTGGGCCATCTCATCGCGTTAATGCCTTTTGTCTGACGCACCGAATGGGAACATCTGCTCTCAAGAAGCTGTTATTAAATTTGTTCGGATACCTGCGTCGACCACTTCCACGGGCCTAGCGCAATTCAAAGGTTTTTCTGTCAATTTTATTAACAAATGCTATCATAGCGAGAGCCAGTTGTTTATGAGTGTTGTTATGAAAATATCCGTCAGCGTCACTTTGAACTCCAGTTAGTAGCATTTTACAAAATAAAATGAAATGGTTTATGGTTGAAAGCGTCCAATAAAAACTGTTGTCGATGATTTGTGAAATAGTCAGCGTTTTAAAAGTCAACCGAGTGGTCGGTGAACAAGTAACATTTTTTCAAAGCTGTTTTTCGCTGCTTAACGAACAGAACACTTCATTGCTTATAACATTGTGAAGATTACATCGGCTATATGTACTTGTTTTTGTTAGTCGTCTTAATTATGTATTGTAATACTTTTTGTGACAGTAGCGAAGTTCACTTCACTAAGGAAAAGTTACATGTGGCTCATAAATATTATTTGGCGGTGACGATGATACAATTGAAAGTGTGCTACTGAACATTCGATTGTAATTGCAAAATGTAAGTGTATAATCTGGCGTGTGTGTGTGGCGAAGCGTATGGTCGTCGGCACGTGGCTAATCGTATTCCTTCTGTGGCGTTATAATCTCATAAGTTCACGCCTGCGGCGACGGCTGAAGTGGCAAAAACACTCAGCTACCTGCTGTCGTGGTACTTTTTGCAAGTGTGCCGGCTCGTGTTTCCCTGAGTCAGATGTAACGGAACTCGTCACCAACAGCGGATCAATTAGGCGATTGCAAGCCGATAGCCACTTAGCGCGGCCACGGAGGTTCACCTACAACACTTGGCGGACGGCGCTCGAAGTTGCATGTCCATTATTCATGCTGTATGTACATTTAGATAAAAACACGTTAACATTATTGATGCACGAGTGAAATACTCTCCGCGTGAGTGTTTACCTACATGTTCTAGTAACTGTAGAGCTGTTGTTAAAGATTGACAAATTTACTGATTAAACTGCATCTGTTATTCGCGGGGAACAATATGATGCATCAGTGTGTCTTAACAAACACATATTATACTTGAAACTTAGTTAAGTTAAACCGAACAGATTAACATCTAAATTAACAATTGTAACTAATCTAACGTACAAGCGAGATTAACGTGACGCCCGCAAATGTGTTTATCATAACACGTCTGGCCGTGTGATTGAGTGTTGTGGGTTAGTCTACTGGCCGCGAGTACTGTAACTTGCTCTCGTGCTGTAGGTATTTGCTTGTAATTAATTGCTCCCCACACCGTCCTACTTACATTAACCTTGGCTCATGTATCAAATGCCATTGTAGATAAAGTTATTTAGGCGTGGCCATGAGAAGAGCGACGCAAGTTTTGAGAATACGAGCGCTACAGACCAAATATTGTCAGTGCCGCACAAATAAAACAATAACCGCCGACGCCCGCGCTTGTATTTTGCCGTTCTCTACCTTTTTATTTTTATCGCGGCGAAGTTCCGAGAGATTAGCTCATCTCGGTCTTACAGCAAATTAAAAGCGAAAATTTTCCACTTTACTTTAATGTTTGTTGTTATTGCGTAATATTTAACTTCATCTAACAATAATTCGAAAATAAAGTTTGTAAATTTATATTTGTTTTTGGAAAATTCGAAATTATTTTAAGTGTTCCAAAAAAAAATGACGTCATGTCCCTATAAACGTTTAAATGTTAAACGCAAGTCTCTGTCAGTCCAGCAGTAAACGAGTGATTAATGAGCCCAAAACTACAAAACGTTCGGAACTCAATCAGCACCACTGTTTGTTTAGGATTTCTTCAATGTTCAGTCACTCGAGCGAACATCCCCAAACAGTAACCTACTTCAATGTGTCACGTATTAAAGCTTAATTTTCTAATATTTGCAGGTATAGGTCCAGATACTTATAACACAGAAAATGAATGTTGAATATCTGACAACTATGTATATTTACTAACAATACGAAATTATTGATTGTTTACTTGGAATTTAGCCGGCACACAGCTAGAGTTCGAGTTCTGCAAAATGAGATTATGAGACTTGTCATACTGCAGCGTTTACGTTGTACGAATGATTTCAATAGATGCGAACACGATACCCGTCCTCCTTGGCGGCACGAGGAATTCGTACTCAGCGCACCGCGGCACAGCACTCCCCCCCCTCCTCCCTCCCCGCCCTCGCACACCCGCTGCGCCGCTCGCGCCCCTCGCACGCGCGATGTGCATACCGAGGTTATTACACTCGGCACCCGCAATCCATCTCGGCGGCGCGCGCGCATTTAGCAGATGCACGCTACGCACCTCCTTACAGCTTTTGGCATCCTGTGCGCACTGAACATTATGACGTCACGTCTCATGAAATTTGATGCGAAATATACTCTCGTCTACCCGGCCAAATTGAAACAGTTTCTATTTCACACAAATATTAATTAAAATCGTTTAATGGTAACATGTCATTATCAATAAGTATTTGTAATTACTCAATCGTTACAAGTCGTTAGGAGACTCGGAAGTCTTGGATTCGATTTTCGGGTCGGTGATTATTGAATTTTTCTAATTTACATGAATTTAAATTTCTAGTAGTGGCGCGGAGTATGGATTTGTGCCCGGCGTATAGGAATAGCCACACCATCTATTCCATAGTGGGATGTGAATGTAATTGGTGAACCTATTTTAACTAAAAATTAACTAGCATTCTTCCTTATCACAAGCAACAGGTGTGAGTACCTAACATAGTTAGTGGTGAGTGAATGGATGACGCAACCCAGTCCACCCGCGGCTGCGTGGGCGCAGACATGATTACCGCTCTGCCGCAGCCTCTCCAGTCGGTCCATTAAGACAAGCGTGCCTCCAACCTATCTATTACTTCTGTACATTAAATTAAATTGTAATAAGTAGTGCCGAAAAGCGTTGTAAATATTTCAATTTAAATTTTACTGTATTTCCTGATTTGTTTGTTCTAGCAGATTTGCCATTAATTACTAGCTATTCCCACGGTTTCGCTCGCGTCGATGTCCTTGAATACGTGTTGAACACGAGTTCCAATGATGAATGAGTGGATATGCCTGGCGACCATATGCAACTATTTTTTAAATCCCTCGGGAACAGTATTTGTTTGCTAGGCAAAGGGACTTATGTCCTTTTCTGTTCCCCTAACAGTGTGTGTGTACAAAATTTCATGATGATCGGTCCGATTAGCGACTACTCCTACCTAGGCCTGAAAGCATAACAAACACACACTGATTCTATGAGACGAATATTTAATCAATGTGAACAAAGCTCATGTATCAGAATATTTACGAATACAATTTTATTGTTTGGAGGCTGGTTAATTTATTTTAACAGCCGCTTCGTTTATTCAACACAATTCTAATTTTATTAGGTAGGCGAAGTAAATAAGTAAAATGAAGTTTTATTAGATAACATTTTGGTACTCAATATAAGTGTTCTTTAATCCTTTAGTTCGTTTTATATAAACCGCCCCAGATCTGACTCATACGTGTCTCAGACGTATAATAATGTTCGCTGTGGGCTTCACAGCAACACGGAGTATCGACAATCATTTTTAATTTCCAAACTCATATAATGGTCAAATGGAAACACGTTACCGTTTTATTGCGTAAGCCATTTGTAAGCGTATCGTATCGATGGACGTTTCTGCTTTCATCAAATAAATGTCACAGCTAGGGCTGTGCGGAATTTAATTGTGTAAGTTCTTTTAATTTGTATTACATAGTTAATTTAAAAAAAAATATTTTTTTATTTTTGCTTTTAAGACGAGTATAGTGCGTTAAGTAAGCAATGTGTGTTTTACTACACGTTACATATCTTCGGTGTGTCGGTAAAGTGTGCGCGACGTGTCATGCGAATGAATAAAATATTGTCCGAGCGGTGAGCTACGTCGGCAAGAAGTATGACACCTGCCACATACGCCCCGACATGTACAATGCAACGGGACTTAGAGCTTTTTTTTATAAACTCGCAGTTATCACTGGCCGCTCCTGTGACGCTCGTCTATAGCGCCGGAAGCACACATGTAAGTACATTATAATAAGTATGTACGTTTTTAAAGATAATTATGTGTGCAATATGTTAAGATGCAAAGCGTGAAAACTTAGTTCATACGCATAAGGTCTGCAGCAGAGCTTCATGCCAACTGCGAAATTGTATTTTGAATGCAGTTTTCGTTTTTTTTACTGTATCGTAACTGAAACCGACTGCAACTGTAGACCCTTGATCGTTGTAACGGCAGCGTGTACGTAACGTGTCGCATTTCAAGTGTTTCATGTCTACCACTCCAATATACATAGAATTGAATATCTAAAATATTTTGAAGATTTTTATAAAATTATGTAAAATATAAAAGAGCAACAATTGACTGCCATGACGGGAGGTCTTGGGTTTCAGTCCCGGGTCGGATACTGTTCCAATTTTCTACCTACATAGTATTATTGATCTAGTAGTCGCTCACCCACTATTCCATGATGGGACGTAAACACAACTGCTGAAACGTGCATTACACTCCTCTGCCTAACCTCTTTAGGGTGTAGCGGCGCGCTACTTACTGTAATATGACCGCGTGCCTCACATGAAATGCTGAACACGCATAGTAACATATTCGGACCGCGGTCACCAGGCAGCGACATCGCCTGGCGGGAGATCTTCCCTTTTCCTCCACGTCAAAATAATTTTATAATATTGTCACGTTAAAGTAATATTTAAAACTAGTAAGTTGCGAATTTGTACGTCCAATAAGCGCCTTATTATCTTGCGGGTGTCTCGTGTCGTAAAAGAAATAGCCTTTGTTCCGTTTTGTTTAAACGTTGTGCCTCACGAGTAATTTCGGTTTATCCCGACTCGCCAAATCGGGTGACTTAGCCTGATTTAGCGAATGTCCACTTCTTCATACTATCAGATAGACAATCTGTTTGTTTACAAGTTGTATAATAAAAAACGCATAATCCATAAATGCATATCTAATTATGGCGATGCGGCAGTGTTCCTGCGCAACACTATAAATGAGATTATGTTACTGCGAGGTATTGACAGAGCACAGCGCACTCGCCTGCAGCGTGATGCACGGATTTGTTACAGCAGTTTATTAGAGAACTATTCAATGTTGCAGTTTATCAATAGAATAACCAATAGACTTCCGTTGGCGCAGTGTTAGTTAGGTCGGGAGTCTTGGGTTCGATTTAAACCCAAATTAACTATTTTTGGGATGAGCACGTTTTTTTACTGTACGTGAGTGTAAATATGTACATCAAGTCTCTACGTACTAATTGTATTTACACTCATATGTATTCACATATAATAGTTTATCAGACGTCTGGTTATCACAACACAGGTTCCGTCTACTCTGGGACCGGGTGGCCGCGTGTGAAAATATCGTTATATAATGTATGACACATGATGTATGTGTGTGATACAATACAATATGGTCGTGTACAGTGCAAAATGGCGACAGGTACGCCACATATTTGTACAGCATGTTGTGTCGTTCTCAGTACTCCGATTTGACGCGACTAAATGTCAGAATGCATCGGGGCAATGGCGCGAGGCATGGCAACACAGGTGTCAGTGAAACTATGTAAACACAGAGCGCCCAGCTGTGAACGGCTACCACCCAGCTGGTGTGTCCAGCCACTTAACGTGCTGCGCTATCAAACATGAGCTCGAGTCCAAAGATTATGTTCTCGTAATGTGATGTTAGCTTACCATTCACGCTCCATTAGCCGCCTGCCTCATTCTGTTTGTCTCCTTAGAAAGTTATTTTTAACCACGTTTGACATCAACATGGGTTCTTTAACTCCGAGCAAACATCACATGTACTTTATTCGTGTAATTTACGTTACTTCTGTACCAATAAGATTTTAAAAACCTATCAAAAACTCTAGGTATACCAGAAGGTGTAATATCCAGTGCAACTTTCAACCTCCCAGGTGTTTCATTTCAATCCTCAAGGAACAATATAGACCTACATTTGTATTTACCGTTACTTCGTCAACATTATTGTTAGGTTCGTGAATGGCAAAAATTTCTTTACTCATTCCGCTGGCTCTTAATCCTCGTAAGTACTTTTTATTGATGAGTGGCAACAGCCTAATTGGATTTCGGAGATTACACACAATTTCTTTGTACCGTTGCACTGGGTGCCGACGATATACTGTTCAGAAATACTCATAAATAATTTCTTTAACGTATCCATGATAAACGATCACAAATAAACACATTAATTCACATCTCATATGGTGTACATTATTTCATATTCCAACTTCAACTCGTTCGTTGGCGAGCCGACGATGATTAATGGTTGTGTGAAAGAGATTTTTATGTTCCCACTAACTGTACCGTACTGCGCTCGCAATTCCCGTAACTGTATCAGAAATATGCACCGCGGGCTTTTTGTCACGTCATCGTCGCCACGTCGCAGGCCCGCGGCTCGTCAGCGCACGCGCTGGCACCACACTGTATCACCATCATCAGCCCTTCCAACGTGACGTGAGGCCAGAGACCGCCACGCTAGCCACGGGCCGGTTGGCAAACTTCCCGCGGCTTAGACAACGGTATAGTCATCTAAGGAATGCAGCGTTCCGAACGATGATGCTCCTTCGTGGTTACAGATTTGATAGTTACTTTTAAAACGTAGATTACTTTGTAAAGAATTGCGCGCCAGGAATTTGAACCAGGGTCTCCGAAGACGGAATACTATACCATTCGACTATCACCACTGCTTTTTGCTTTAACAACGTTTATAGCCCAATTACCCGCTGATAGTGTTTTTTAAATGATCTGATCTCGAATAAATCTGGATGTACTCGTATGAATGTTGCTTGTCAATGTTATGAAACGCCGTGGAGTGTAGGCGCAGCATATTTAGTAACTAATGAGCGTACATTTATTGAGATGAGAATCAACGGACCCGGTGAACATTGTCAGTGTAGCTGGTTCGTAAATAGCCAGTTTTCTGTAATGTTGTTACGTTTCATAACAGGATTTTTTACATTTCTTCGTAGCTTTACGAATTCTGTTCATAGTATGTTCAACGTGTTATTTGTATTAGGCATACTGTATTGCTAAGACGATTAAATTAATTTAATTCGTAACTTAGGTTAGGATTACGGTAGGGTTAATTCGTTACGGTCCGGTCATATTACGCGTTGGATTATATTATTAGGTAAAATTATTTTTTAAATCGTCGCATCAAGACGTTAACATTATAGTGAAATTCAAAGAATTATTAAATTTACTCTAGTCAAATACAATTGAACATTACATCATAACGTTCAATACAGATCAAAGGGTTGAAATCATTTCGTCCGCACCAAATTGCTCTCACCGCGGCCAGAGATTCCCAAACATTTAGACTCTCCATTTATATCATTGAAAGTGTGGAAGATTAACGTAGGCCTATTGTTAGATTTAGATATTTGCTGTAGCTGTGCTTGTAGTGCCTATATAGTTCTTACACTAACTGTGTAACTAGTTACCACAAGCGTTTTTATAGTTTCTTTTTTATTAGCTGTAGCATTTTTAATACATTTTAACGGTATACTTACACAGGTGTATTCAAAAATATAAAAAGTAGAACGAACTATGAAGACATTGGTATGACATGTATAGCAAACTTCAAACTTCAAAAATAGCAAACGGTGGTTATGTTACGTTGAGGAATGTTCATTTATCACAAACACATTCACTATAGCCCATAGACAAGTATAAAAGACGATCAATACATTTAACAGCAAGCAGCAGAAACAACAGAACGATATAAAAGCAAACTCCGTAAGTGGAACTTAGTTCATTGAGTCAGGCGTTACTTGAGAAAATCCATTGTAAATATACAAGTTAAAAAAAACGGAACATCACGCCTGTAATCCCCGAAGAGGTAGGCAGAGGAATGTAGAACACTCCCACGTTTCACCAGTTACGT